>JABFAK010000352.1:0-41255 GCA_013266265.1 Fusarium sp. NRRL 66182
GGCGGGGGCGGGGGCATGGGGCCGTTCATCGGGACCGGCTGTGGAGGCATCATCGGCGGCCGAGGGACCGCTCCGTCAAAGTGTTTACGTGAAGAACCGCCACCACCGCCATGCTTGCGGCTACGTCCGCTTCGGTCACTGCGTCTGCTACTGGTGCTTCTGCCATTGCTTTCATAGTACTGACTGTGAGGATACGCGACCCAGAAGAGTTGTGTTTCGGGTTCAGCCCAGTACGAAAACGAAGAGCCGTCAGACCGGACGGATCGGTCATCACGAACATCCCGTGTCCTCTTCTTGACGGCAGTGGCTCCGGCAGGTGCACCAGCTACCCAAGAGAGAAAGCGGATGGCCATGGGCTGCTTCTTGGGCAGTCTGGTATATGTAGTTGTCCATGTTGATGAGTCCGAGTAGACGGATGAGCCACCAGAAAATGACTTGTGCGACATGGTTGATTTGAGTGATGAAGGCTAATTATACAGGGGAAGTGAGGCGGGTGGCGGTGGGTTCCCTGAACCTGCTTGTGTTGATGGTGTGTAGTTGACGAGCCAGAGTGCTAGAGAGCAAGGAGAGGCTAGCAACGCGTGGCAACAAGGTAATAAGATAGAAGGGGTTTCCTTGTTCAAGAGGATCAAGATCGACAAGGAGAGCTTAGAGAAGAAAGACAAGGCAAACAAAAGGATAGAACTAGATGGACATGGGGATCAAGATATAGACGGGCACTAAGCCATAGTCTCGAGTCTAGAGTTCTACAAGAGCCATTGTCAGGATCGGCTGCCTCGTCAAGGCATCTCACAGTCTGCGGGCGATGAGGAGAGATGCTATTGTCACCCATGATTGTTGCACATTGCACGGCAGACTCCTGTTGCGCCAGGAGCAAAGACCGACAGGGGAGACAAGGTTATAGAGAAGTGGGTGTGCCATTGTCGTGTAGCGTTGCTATGCGGGCGAGCTTACAGGATACGACGCTCCATGTGGTGTTGAGTGCAGGCCAAGCTCTACCAATGAATATTCCGCGTCGGTGAGATGAGATAGAAAGACATCCCTCGAGGCTCTCCCAGGGAGAGTCTGACGCTGTGCGATCGCACGCCACGTTTCGCCCTGCTTTGAAGAGGGGTAAGGTGATAGATGATCTAGGACAGAGATGAGGGTGTGAGAAGAAAATCTCGTGGGCGAGTAGATTGATGTGAAGCGAAACGTACATGGCGTTGACTCGGCTGAGAAGCATCAACCCGATGACAAGACCCAATTGGCCATGGAACCCGTGGACAAGAGTCGAGTGCCTTGAAACTTGGCTGACTGACACAGGACCCATTGAGCAGCGTCCTTGAACGACTACAACTCATGGAGACGAGAAGCTCCAGATGAGCACAGCAGGCTGCGGAGCTGCGGGTGCGAACGCTGAGGACGTCATGCAGTCAAGAAGAGTCTTTGCTGTGGCTGCCTTTTTCCCCTACAACGAAACAGGGTAAACGAGGCTGTAGCCTGTAGTGCACAGTTGCTCCGCGGGTATGCGCGTGGTCTCCGAACTCTACCTATGGATGAGATGAGATGCAGACGCGGGGCGCATTTCACAACCCAAACCAGTCGAGGTTCGTTGTTGCAGAGTACGGGTGGTGGGTGCAGCGATTGGTTATGTACGAGCGTAGGAGAAGAGTGCTGCTGCAAGCTGCCGGGTACAGGGTTGGTTGGTTGGTTGACCAACTCCCAGCTGCCATGTAAGTCAGAGAGGAATGGGAGTGCCGTGACAGGACGGGATTGGAAGAGTCTGGTCAGGTTGAAGTGGGAGATGTGATGAAGCTGATGACTGGATGCTGTCGAGAATTGCCGCATGTGAACTGATCCATCATATTATCCTCATGCTGGCAGTGAAAGCATATGAACCATAGAAATAGATGAATTCATTGCAGGGCTGACGGCAGAGGACGAGGTAGAATGGCTTGCAGATAGTACTAAAATGTAGGAGGGAACTTGTTTAGATGTTAGAATCTGTGTATTCTGCATTGTTACTCTGCCGCGTTCATGTAATTAAAAACCCGAGAGAAGAGAGATGCCTTCTCTCATATGCTCGGAGAGCAGCCCTGTGCCTTTTTAGTTCCCCATAGGCCCGGTAACTACTGGAAACGTACGAAGCTAGCATTGTAGCACAATAATACAATCACTGGATCTAAACACTTCGTGTCTGACACCCGTGTGATCTCTGGTGTATGCGAGTGTTGAGCCTACGGTTCCCATAATGTGCGCGGCTTCAAGATGGTATGGGTCTTGTGGCTGCTTAGTTGTCGGTAGTTGGATATGGATGAGTAGAAAAGCAAGGCGTGCATCGACAAGCCTGCTATAAGAAAGCGACCTCTGAAGCAATAGACGTTCTGGCCCTTGACACACACCATCTTTTCGGTGACAACGCATGCATCGAAATGGTCCAACTTGTCTGCATCTTGAGAAACTCGAGATGGCAGCACTCACTGGTAGGACTCTGTCGAACAAAGTCTACGATAGACCACGTTGCCGATTGTGTCGTACGTTTCCAACTCTGCTGAGCACGAGTACAGTACATAGTGTACGTTTCCAACTCTGCTGAGCACGAGTACGAGACACAGAGGTGAGACGAGAGGCAGCCTGACACGTGAGAGACTAGACCGACTCTACCTCGGTTGCTAGTTAAGAATAGATTAATCTCAATGACAGGCCATCAGCTTCTGACCCTGGTTAAATTGTATAGAGATCACCGCTGATGGAAATGAACAAGGTGCTTATTAGTTCGCATTCTAAGATGGTGTATGTGAAGAACTTGGAGCCGAAAAAGCTCGCAGCATGACAGGTGGATCCGATATAGACTAATAAACTCGAGGATTTCGCTTCACCCAGCCAACAATATACATTCTGATCATCGCCGGGGGGCTAGCGGAGAGTTCTGGGAACTGACGGGAAAAACTCGAGTCAAATCAACACCGGTTCGGCCGGGATCGTCGTCCTGCGCGGTGCAAGGAATGTGATGGCAGCAGCATGGAGCTTTTCGACGGGAGTCCCGACGAGATATTGATGTATCTAGTTTGTCATAGTGAAACAACGGCACAGCATAGCACACGCACTGAGGGAAATCGTTCCGCTTTATCTCTACTCACCAGAGTTGACAACGACAGATTTGTTTTGCCTGTAAACACGACCAATCATGCGCACGAGAATATGCTCGGAGCATGTTACCGGCTCAGTGCGACGTCCAACTAACTAACCAACTAGTCAGGCTTGGTTGCCAAGGAGGACAAGAGCCGAGAGAGAGGTGTGTCCATGATGGCGAGAATGAGCATCGCAATGGATTGACAGTGACGGTAGTTCTCCATGGACACGATTCGCACTTATACGACGAGGCCCCACCGCGGAAACAAGAAAACAACAACAACAACAACAACAACAACACACACGAATACCTGTGGAAACCCTCTAAAATAGAGTCTTTTTTTTTCTTCTTTTTTTTTTATTTTATTTTATTATTTTTTTTTTTTTTAAGTTCCATCGGTAATGACGCAGGAATGAAACCTCTCTCATCCACCAAAAGTAAAAAGCCCATGCAGCTTTGCTGAAACCGCTCCGTTCCTTTGGGCCACCAATCACGAGAGCTAGGGCACGCAGTTCGCCCCTAGCCAGGTCCGTTGACCAAACTTGGCAAATCGGAAAGGGGACTTGCTTGGTTTACCTAGGTAAGGTCTCTAGGTGAGCAGGCGGCAGGTATCCGGTATCCTGACTCTGACTCGCAGATGGCGGCACAGCAAAGCCCAAGGGGTCCACGAATCAATTTGAAGAGAGAAGAATATCAGGGAGCATCCCGCGTGTATGTACATGTATGTATGTAGATCCTGTCATGAGCCAAATTGGAATTGAGCTGTTATTACCTTAAGTACCTACCCATCTACCTACAGTCAGTGTCAGTGACAGTCCAGGGAAAACAAAAAGCCTTCTGCTAGTTCAGGCAGCTCTAGACCACCTTTAGCCTAGCTTTCTCGCTCTAGTCCTCTTCCCCTTTCGAGACCAGCCCTGACTGGCTTAGGCCATACCGTGTAATCCACTAAAGCCCGCTAGAGACCCTCCTTTGTGGACAGACAGTTTTGGCGCCTGCCCGTCTCCTGTTTGGTTCACTATGGCACCCTCCCTTGTGCTGGCCACTCAGGTGAGTCCGCTCCCTCGCTCCCTCTGGAAGCTGGAACCCGCTTTTTCTCTTCCTTGGCCTTTTGCAGTTCTGTCCATCCCATCCCGTCAATCCCCATCCATCCATCCATCTCAACCAACAGCCAAGTAATAATCCATCATCAAATTACTCTCGAGACTCAATTCGATCCATCCATACCGTCCTGCGAATCCGATCCAGCATACGCTATAAGCAATCATCATCAACGGCCTAGGCAGCCTGCCCACGCCTCATTAATCGCTCGACTGCCTGTATATTACCCCTTGGACCGCACGAAATCGACCTCGACGCCCGACAATTCACGTACCTTCTGTAGGGCACGCCCTTGCCGGCGTCTCTGGCTTGAAGCCCTGGCCTCCCTTCTCACCACGCCATGGATCCCAACATCCACAAGGACCCTACCAACTCGCGCCGCTCATCGACCCGACGCTCGCGTTCGTTGAGATTGTCCGCCGGTGGTGGTGTTGTCGAAGATGACTACGACCTCAGTGCTATGATGGTCGCCGACGGCTTCCGACCAACCGACAACGACAACACCGCTTCTTCCTCCTCCTCGACGAACCCAACCTCGCATGCTCAGCCTGAATCTTCACTAACATCAGCCGAGTCTCTTCCACAACAAAATACCTCCACAAAGCTGTCGCAGTTACCACCTGTCGACCGAGCATCTCCCCTTGAGATTACACCTGCGATCAGGAACCGTCCCTCTAGCATCTCCAAGCCACATCGGAATCACGACTCTCTTGCTCTCCGAAACGATGGCACATCCACTGCTGACCGATCCCACACGCGCAACATCCCCAGCGTATCGTCCGATTCTCCTGTTATCCGTGCAGAAAGCCCTTACACGGGTCCGTCTGGCCCCTCGCATCCATACCAGATGTACCCCCAGCGAACAATGAGCGTGGCTACTACATCTACCACCGCCAACGCAGTAATCCCCCAAGATCGGTCTTTTGGTAGTCCTCGTGGCCCTACTCATCCTTATGCTCTCTACACTCAGAATACGTCTTCCGGCGAAAGCAGTACACCGTCGATCCCAGTAGGCTTCAATGGCTTGGGAGGAGGCTATCAACGGCAGCTGGGACCCGACGGAGAGGAAGCAGGTGATCTGGTAGGCCCGCTGGGACATATGGAGGAACTGCCGCCCTACACCAGATATCCGGATAATGCTTATGTGCCGAAACCTACTACCCAGACACCTGCGTCAACCGCGTCGCCAGAATCGCCTGTATCCGAACCTTCGTCCCCGACTAGGAGTATCCCTGGTGCTGGTGGAATTGGTATGGCAACGCGCGACCCCGAATTCTCTTCAACAGACGATGACCTGGCCTTGCCGAGGACACGACCTTCGGTTCGAAGTAACGTGTCCGACGAGAACAGCCAACATGACATCAACACTGCTGCCACCGAAGTTTCTGAGAAGCCCACTGTTAACAAATGGCAACGACGGGCAAAGAAGAAGCTCTGGGGAATTGTGCCTTATTGGGCCATTTGCCTTCTACTTGTTGGCTTGGTTCTGATGGGAATTGTTATGGGCGCTGTGATTGGAACTATGCTTTCCAAGAATCAAAAACCCCCCGAGCCTGATTATGATGAGTGAGTTGTGCCGCAGCCGGCTTTGGTCGCCATGCTAATGAGCGATTCTAGTAAATACTACAAATCACCTCCGACCACGACGGCGTACGAACCCCAAGTATTAACAGCTATCCCCACGGATCTACCACCCATGGCCACAGGCCGCTTCGCACTTCCCAATATCGAATCTCCTCTGACGACTGCTACTTGCTTTAATGATACGTCCCAGATCTCGGCCTGGTCCTGTGACATCACCTTTCCCCTTTGGTGCATGGAGATTAGGGACGTCTCCAACTCCAAATCCACGTCTGATATTTCATACGAATTGAAACTTGAGGCGATCAATGATGATCGTGTTAGGTTTCCCTGGGGCACAACTCCTCCCAGCATTATCGAACCCGCTGCTATGATATTGGTCAACGACACGGTCGACGCTTCACGCGGCCCTGCTTGGTGGTTGGAGACGAGATACAACAAAACCGTCATTGTGCCTCAGGGCAAGTTTGGGATGAAGAAGCGAGCGAGCGATCGCGACCAAGACGATGAATATGAGGACTACAACGCCTTTCATCGATTCAAGAGCAAACCAACAAACGCCCAGCCCGGTGAGAAGCCTTGGATCTGCACATGGCCAAACATCATTCTCGAGATCTATATATACCCCAGCGAAAACGCCAGTGTCCCGGTATTCCACTCGTCCCCCACTCCCACTTCCTCTTCCTATTATGACCAAGAGACCACCTCTACGGTTGCTGAAGTGCCCACCGGAACGGGCGCTTGGGACTGGATGTTGCCCCCGTATCCCCTCGTGTTCAAGATGCAGGAGCGCCGAGTTCTTTGGGACGAAGAGTCGGTGGCCAGTTGCTATCAATGCGAGGTGTCTAGTGATGGCTCAAAATGCGAGCCTATCAAGGAGAAGGGCAAGAAGGTTGTGATCCCCATTGTGGAAGATGAAGAGTTGGTTGTTGAAGACTTGTCAACACTGACCCTTTCGAAACCATCAAATGCTCAAAACTACAAGCGATTTCCTGATGATTTATTCAAAAGAGCGTTGCCACAATCAGCCCCTTGCGGCTGTTTATGGAGGTCACTATGAAGGGTTGACTCCTGAGCAGCCTTGATGCGACAAGAGACCACTGATCCAAACATGACGATTTTTCTTTTTTAACTCTATTCATTCGATCACATTTGGCGTTATGCATATAAGAACCGGGACCGGAACAGGATCACGCGGGGTTTACTTTCTCATCGCGTAGGTATAGGTTGCTTTGGACTTCCTGTCAGTACTTGAGACTGCATTATGGCATTGGAAAGACATTTATGTTACGGGAGACATCTCTGGGGGTTACAGAGGAAAGGAAATAGGATAATTGGAGTTTTGGGAGCGACTATTCGCCTTTGAAAAGAATTGACATTAAATTTAACTCATCTCCTAGTAGTACATGACTGTTGGTCCGCTTCGTAAATTTTATTTGTAGTTTTGTTAGAATGATGGTGTTTTTTTTTTCTCTTCAAACCATCATAAGTGATCATGTGTTCAATCCGATAGTTGGACTTTGGTGATACCTCCATACAACTTGGAAGGCCTGTATTATATGCTGACTACAAGGCATGTCCAAAGCACTAATGTATAGGGGTTTCCATCTACCATGTGCGCGGATCTAATCATCAAATCCTTCCTTCACCTTTCATCCAAGGTCAATATGGCCTAGTAAGTCGTCCGACTAAGCTGTTCAACACAAGAAGAGCCACGAGACGAAGCCGAGTCTCCTGGTGTTTCATTAAACATCGGCATAACCTCCCAACGCGACGTCAATGCGTCTTGATGTGGACTATTCAAGTTCACTGATAGATCTTTGGCAAAATCATCATGTTGCAAAGATGGCGCGGAAGAAATGCCTCCCTTCTCGTTTTCAGGACCTTGGAGTTGTCACTGAGCATCTTTCTGACCATCGGCTTCATTCTCCGGCGTCTCACGAATCTCATTGTCCACGATATCCTTTCTTCCATCTCGAAAGTCTCGCATGAGAGATAAAAAGACCGAGTTCTTCCACTTTTCGCCGTCTTCATGCGAGACTGATTCAAGGAGGCGTTCAGCGGCGTCTGCGACATCTGACTTTGTCTTTGCGGCCTCGGCTGGTTCTGAAACTACCGGCTCCTCCGTCTCGAGGGAAAGGTTGGCGATATCTTGGGGGTCTAGCCTGGCTGGGTTTTCTTCCAGGGTCGGCTCATGGACTGTCTCTTGCTGTGACGCTTCTTCGGCCTGGGCTACTGCTGCGTCGTTGAGCTCCAGCTCACGAGCCATCTGATCCATCATGGCATCTACCTCTTCCATACCCCCGCTAGCGCCGTTGCTTGCCATCCACTTTGATATCTCGTCGTCGAAGCCGGCTTCCACGCCAGGCTGCTGTGTTGCTGCCGCATTGCCATTCATGAAAGCGCCGTTGGCCTGGCCATACATGGGGGAGAAGGCAGAATGGGGTTGTACGAATGCAGCCTGGAAGTTCATCTGAGGGGTGGGCTGGTGCATCTGAGGCGCAGCCGGGGAGAAGCCATTCTGGATAGGTTGTCGTTGCTGAGACTGATTTGAGAAGCGATTAAAGTCGGCTGCCCAGTTGCTCACATCAGCGGAAGGCGAGTGTTGACCCTGTTGAAAGCGCGGTGCTTGCGAGGCGTGAAAGGCAGGAGAATGCCCTTGTTCAAGGACAGCAGCATGGGCTGCTAATCTCCCTGCCGCGTGATGATGAGGTACTACTCCTGGAAGAGTAGAGGGGCCATTCATAAATGCGCCGAAGCCATCTGCACCTTGCATCTGCTGTGGTGTAGACCTAAAGGACTAGAGGAGTTCAGTCCATGAATCTTGATGAGAGGATGAGCGAGCACTTACAGCATGACCTTGAGGACCAGCGCGGTCTACAAGTCGATCTTGATGATGACTGACATCTCGAGCTTGGTGGTCGATGAGGCGCTTAAAGGGCGTGCCGCCGCTACATGAAGCATCCGCCATGATTGTTTATAGCTGAGGTTGAATGTATGGGAATCAAGTGCTTGGAAAGTTGCTAATGTCGAGACTCGACTCGCGTCTAATAGCAGTATACCTCGGTCCAGGCGGGGTGATCAGTGGCAGATTAAGGAGCTATGGTATATAGAGGAGAAGATTGTTTAGTTGAGACATGCAAGAAGAAAATAAAGTTGTTTGGGGAGTAATGCAAGTGGTAGAGTACAAGATCAACATAGAAACAAGGTTGCAGATGAATAATCCAAGAATAGTGATTCCCCAGAATCCCCCTAAGTACACACAGTACAGTACCGATGGCTCGTGATTTCCGTCCGGGGAAGCCTGCGCCGAGGCAGGTTGAGTGGTTCGTTGAACGGTACGTACCTGCAGCTCGGGATCCGATGCGGCAAGTGGGGGTGAGGTGTCACGCTTCAATTCACGTGATCTCAATGACGGGCCAACTGTCACCACCGCCACAGTCTGGAGCCGGCACAGGTAGCTCCAGGTCATGGGCGGTATCGTGTCCTCTGTTAGCCAACTTCTTTAATTCATCCTCTTTCTGTTTCTTTTGGCGCTGTAAATCCGGTGTAAAACTCGGCAATATGGTACGTCTCTCCCCCAGTTTGAGGAATAGGTAGCTCTCAACATGTCGCAGCAAAAGTTAACTCCCCACCCCTTTAGTCGGCGCAAGTTATCTCCAACTCTGGTCATGAGGACATGATTGTACGTTCTACTCCCGATTGACTCGATCAGGAGCCACAAGATGCATGGCTAGAGCCTGCAAGACACGAACCATGGCGCTCTCCACGATCCCGAACCACACTGACAGCTTCTCCAGCATGATGCTGTCCTCGACTACTACGGGCGCAAGCTAGCAACCTGTTCCGGCGATAAGACGATCAAGATCTTTGAAATCGAGGGGGAAACCCAAAGATTGGTCGAGACACTTAAGGGGTCAGTACTCAAGCTCCCCTGACCATGCCGAGATGAAGCTGACGGGCGGACGATAGACATGAGGGTGCCGTATGGTGCGTTGCTTGGGCGCATCCCAAGTATGGCAACATCCTGGCGTCGGCTGGCTACGATGGCAAGGTGTTTATCTGGAAGGAGCAGGGCGGACAGAACAGCGCATGGCAGCGAATCTACGATTTCCCCCTGCACAAGGCCTCGGTCAACATCGTCTCCTGGTCTCCCCACGAGGCTGGCTGCCTGCTGGCCTGCGCCTCATCCGACGGCAACGTGAGCGTTCTCGAGTTTAAGGACAACAGCATCGACCACACCACCTTTGCCGCCCACGGCCTCGGCGTCAACTCTGTCTCTTGGGCTCCGGCCACCACCCCCGGCAGCATCGTCAGCAGTGCCCCTGGCGCCGGCGCTACCGGCAACCGACGATTCGTCACCGGCGGCAGCGACAACGTCCTCAAGATCTGGGCCTTTGACCCTGCTTCCCAGACCTACAAGCAGGAGCGCGAGCCCCTGACCGGCCACACCGACTGGGTCCGCGATGTTGCCTGGTCCCCTACCGTTCTCCAAAAGTCGTACATCGCCTCTGCCTCGCAGGACAAGTCGGTCCGCATCTGGACATCCGATCCCTCGAACCCCACCCAGTGGGAATCCAAGGTTCTCCCCTTTGAGGCGGCTGTGTGGCGGGTGAGCTGGTCACTCAGCGGTAATGTGCTAGCGGTCAGCGGCCAGGACAACAAGGTGTCGTTGTGGAAGGAGAACCTGCGAGGTGAGTGGGAGTGCATCAAGACGATCGAGGAATAGAGCACAGCAAAGCAGAGCAACGCGACGATGAGCACAAATAGGAGAGCCAGGCGTTCAAGGCAAACAAGAGGGTGATTATCTTGCTATGACCTCTTGAACCCGGTGTAGGACGCAGAGTGATGATGCGCGGCTGTAGCTGAATCATGGTATAAAAATAATTAAGCGTATACGATAAGAGCCGGAGCCTGCCTGTTTACCGTCTTGCCGATGATGAATGAATGAATGAATGAATGAATGAATACGGGTGTTCTTTTCGGTTAGCCAACTGTATGGATCATCAAAGTCGTGGTCATGGTTGAGAATTGGTAACAATTCCTTTACTAGGATGCAGGTAGCTATACTTGACTTGACTCATTCTCGGACTGCTGCACCAGGGAGCTCGCGCAAAGGAAACCAAACCGTTTGTTGATGACAAACTCGCACGCTCAGTCAATTCAAAGGCTAAGACAATCAATCACGCAAGGAAGCCGCCCATGATAACGGCGGCCAACGTCACAAGCGCCGCAGCCGAAGCAGGCCGCAGCGAAAACGCCGAACTGTCATCATCACCCTCCTCGTCGGCGCCGGTCTCGGGCGTTTCGTTGCCTCCGCCGGAGCGCCTTCTGTCGCTTTGGCTCAGCACAAAAATCTCACCCGTCGAGTCGGAGCTGAACCACAGACGGCCTTCCGAGTCCCACGCAAGACCGACAGGGCGGAAGCAGTCGTCGGGGCAGCTGGAGAGGGCTTGGTTGTGGATGATGGATGTGGTGGCGTTCATGCTTCGTGAGGAGGCTGCGGGCTGCCCGTCTTCGAAGGCTGCGTACGAGATCTCGTAGCCAACTGGGTCTTGACGGTTCCCTGCATCAATGTGAGTGGATCGGTCCGAGAGCAGTATGGGGAATGAAACGAGGCTCTTACAGCTTCCGTGGAAAGAGATGTAGGCCCTGGAGCCATCCCGGTCAAACTTTAGATCGAGAGGAGCCGTGTGCGCTTGGAATGCCAGCACCGGAGCAACGTGATCAGAAAGACACTCCTCGTCGGTGAGGGCAGTGGCGTCTCCGTCATCAATCTGGCGATCAGCAGGAAATTGATCACCCGTCTTGAGATCCCCAAGGTCAGGAAAGTCGTCTGTGGACCAGAGCGTGTAGCAGAGAGGATAACCATAGTTTCCACCCTGATGGTCCCGGGAGCCGTTGAGGTAGCCGTGAAAGTTCATCTCCTCGCCAGGATTATCCGAGTGGATGTCCACGCCGTTGCGGCGCAGCTGATCAGCCGAGTTCTCGACGCTAAAGATACCGCCCGTCTCGGGGTGTTCTGCAACGCCGACTGAGTTGCGCAGACCCCAGCCGAGAAGGACGCCGTCGAGGTAGTCATAGGGCTTGCGGTCGGTGCCATCGCTATAGGCAGAGATGTTGAAGGCTCGGAGTTGAGAGTGACCGGAGTCGATGTTCTCGGCTTCCGGGTCGTCGTTGCCGTCGCTGCCTCGGGAGACGAGGAGCATGTCTGGGTATCTCTGAGAGATGAGCAGAGTGCGTGACGTGTGTCCTCCGTTGGTCATGTTGGCGACCAGAGTCTGGACCGAGGAGTTTCTGAGTGTGGCATCTGAAGGATCATAGGGCCATGCAAAAACCTCGTCCGAGGTCGAAGCGTAGAGGGTACGGCCATCTCTGGAGAGGGCAATGCCGTGGTTCAACTACAGAGAGAGTATGTGAGTTGACGGCCGAAAGGTTGGTTGTGGAGATGGCTTACATTTTCCTTTCTGAGCAATGTCGTCTTCTTGCTCACTTGCAGACATGTCTCTCCTTCGTCCTCGAGCTCAAGATGGATTATACCGACGCCAGAATCTATGACAAGGAGGGCGCCCTCGCTATCAAAAAAGATGCCCCGCGGTCGTCGGAGCTCGTTTGCGACGAGGCTATAGCTCCAGTTATTTGCGACGACAGGGGCTGGATATGAGGTCTCGAGAACACTGTAGCTGCATTGCTGCGCAGAAGCGGAGGAGAAAAGGAAGGCTGAGGACAAGGACAATGTGGTGGCGATGTGGAGGAGGGACGCCATGATGAAACGAAACGGTGAGGGGAGGCAGACTATGTAGAAGAAGTTGTAGGCTTGTGAATGAAGGCACTGTCAGCAAAAGACGGGACAAGGAGAGGATCGATTCACTATGGAAATAAGAGAGTCAACTATCGTTGGGTACTAGGGTAGTGAGATGCTGAAAGACTCATGTCATTGACGTCTCTGCCAAGACTCGCGACTTGAACATCCAATAGAGGTCTCTGTAGAGTCTGGGGATCGACGTCCATGGACCAATATCTACATCTACGGTTGGTAGAGCTAGGCCGATCCCGGTTAATGACATGCCCATTACCCCGGATGGCTCTCAACTTTAAAATTCCAGAGCTTGATTGAAGAAGAGAGTACGGACTGTACGGCGCTGTAGAGGTTAATTACGTCAATGTAGTGGAGGCTGTGTTGCTTGCTTGGTATGGACGAGTTGATGATTGCATGCAAGATGCAAGCCACCAGTACTGGACCATCTATCTACCTGGCGCAATATATACCAAAGAGGATTCAAATTTGTCGACAACAATCGAGAGAGGCCGTACTGGAATAGGAATAGGAATAGGGTAGCAAGCCAACATTCAACAACAACAACAACAACAACCACAACAACCTGCTTACCTTGGCTTTCTTTACAATGTTTCAAACTTGTATGGTTTTGACGATCGCACGAATCCTCTCATCGTAACACGGTGTTGTCTCAAACTCGGGAACAATTCCAATGGATCGTATCACGCATCACCCTGCAATCTCAACGTCACGCCCCAAAGCTTTGACTACGCACAATATGCAGGTACCCGTTGTCATCTCATTCGTACGACTTGTTTCCACATGTTGTCGCCCCCTTTGTTGTTTTTAAACGCTACCAAAACCCTAACCCTGTCTCTCTTTGGATGGGATGGCTCAGATCAGCCATATAAAAATAGTACATACATGCATAGACCAGCAGCGCATCGATACTTGCTCGACGAGGCATGGACCGGATTGAACAATGCATGCTTTACTTGATCATCTTTATTCCGATAGTCGATCGATGGATGAAAAGCCATCATGACTCGGTACAACTTCATATCCGTATCTTGTAGCAAAGCTATACTTGACACGGACAATCTTACGCACTGAGTCACTCAACTCCCTAGACTCCCTGACTATCTTCCTCTCGCTAAAGGCCCCACGCGTAGACACAGCGCTCGGGACCATCGGATTCAATGTTCCAGGCTAGGGCCGTGCCGGGTTGGTTGGCTCTACCGGAGACATTCTTAAATAGAAGTTGGGATTTGATTGGGCACGGAGAAAACAAACAAACCAAGACTGATATCGGTTATAAAGACTAGGCATCCTTGTCGCTGCGCTCAGATGCAATACAGTAAGTAACTTTGCACTGAACATGAAGCCTCGTCCACGTCGCCACTGGCGCGAATAAGAAAGTTTACACAAGACACGGCAGAAGCGGCCGACGCAGCAGACACGGCCTGGGTGTTGCTCCTATGCACCGACTCTCCTCTCCAGGGCGCTCTACATCACTGCCATGGTCACGCAAGTCAAGTGCAAGTTGCAAGTGTTGCTCGTTGAGCTGGAGAGTCTCGACTTGAAGCATCTCAGTCACCAACGACACAAAAACGCTACATCATCCCCCCCTTTTTTTTACCCAGGAAATCATTCACGGGTGGATACTCCAAGACAATGTTTCACATAGCATCATCACAAGGCGGATGGAATGCGTAATCACGGCTCAACTCGCCTCTGCACCACTCACATCTGAGCGGACATGTCATAGTTGAGGTGGCCGTTACCTCCTTTAGATCAGCCCGCAGGACGTGGGTGCGAATCAGAAGCAATTCTGAACGGTAGATGAGCGAGCTGGATGCGCAGGGAGATCTTGGTGGCAATAGGTGGCCAGCAGCATGACCACGCACTCGCCTTGTTTATAAAACGTACCGTATTAAAACTCGATATCTTGCCCCAGCCTGCTTCTCAGAGCAGTTCCCTTTGCTCTCTTTGTGTGTACATATTTCCGCTCACTTCATAACCTGACATGTATATCCTCAAGGTATCCAAAAGCATACCCCTCGTCCAGGACATGGCTCTCGTAGCCTTGCTGGGCTTGACCTGGCTTCTTGCTGCGGCTGTGTACAGGCTCTACTTTCATCCTCTCGCCAGGTATCCGGGTCCCTTCTGGGCACGCATATCGGGATTCCCAGCCTACTACCACACGCTGAGCAAGAACCGACAGATATGGTTCTGGCAGCTGCAGCAGAGATATGGTACGTCTCCAACCTCTTGTCGACACAACAAGAGACCCTTTATCTGATGCACACCTATTTCACAGGCACCAGCGTCCGTATCTCTCCCAACAGTGTCCTGATCAACACGCCCACCGGCCTCAGGACCATCTTCAACAACAAGGCCAACGTCAAGAAGTCCGACTACTACAAGACATACCCTGCCAGCATCCACGTGGTAACAACATGGAACACGACCGACAAGCTCATCCATGCCCGAAAAAGGCGGGTCATGAACAACGTCTTCTCCGACAGGGCCCTGCGCTCCTACGAGCCGGCAATCCAAAAGAACATTGATCGGTGGTGCGCGCTGATCGACCAAGAAATTGGCACCATGCCGTGGTCCAGGTCGTTGAACATGGCTCGATGGACGGAGCATCTCATCTTTGACATACTGGGCAACCTGTGTTTCGGTACATCCTTCGGCATGATCGAGCATGGCAGCGACCTGCGACACATTCCGGGGCTCCTTGCCGACTTTATGAAGATTATCCACCCGGTAAGAGCGTCGAGTAATGCTGTGGCAAGTTTGCAGCTAAAATTTACATGACAGATTGCGCATTCTCCCTTTGCCGGCCTCTGGGTCTGGCTCAAGCCTCGAGGTCTCGACCAGCTCCTCGCCATGGCCTCACCCCCGGCCTTGAAAAAGTGGAATGCATTTGTCGAGACTTGCTTCAGCCAGAGATCGCAGCAAGGGGAAAGGGCTGAAAAGCCGGAATCCGACATTCGAAAAGACTTTTTCCAGCATCTCCTACAGGCCGTCGATCCTGGCACCGGAAAGGGGTACAGCAGAGGCGAGCTCTTTGGCGAGAGCGAGTCTCTTATCATCGCCGGCTCAGACACGACTGCCATCGCTGCTGCTGCTGCGTTTTTCTACCTTTCGCGTAACCCCCGTGTCCAGGACAAGCTCGCAAGGGAGATTGCCTCTGCTTTCCCCAGCCCTGCCGACATCCAGAGCGGTCCGGCTCTCCACTCGTGCCAGTATCTCCGAGCTTTTATAGAAGAGACGTTGCGCATGAGTCCCCCTATTCCGGCCGACCTCCCTCGAGAAGTGGAAAAGGGCGGTATCGTCGTCGACGGGGAGTACATCCCCGAGGGCATCAGAGTCAGCACTGCCGCCTACTGCCTGCACCACAACCCCGACTACCACGTCGAGCCATCCAAGTTTCATCCAGAGCGCTGGATCGTCGATGAAGAGGATGAGTCTGGTGTTTCGGCCAACAATGTCGCTTTGGCACACACCGCCTTTGCCCCCTTTTCGGCTGGGCCTCGAGGCTGTGTTGGCAAGAATCTGGCCTATCTTGAAATGAGCTTGGTCCTGGCCAAGATTCTTTACAACTTTGAGGTTAGGCGTGACGCTACCAACAACACTGGCGGCGGCAGTCCTGATGCTATCCAAGGCCGCCGCGTGGTCGATCAGTATCAGCTGCACGATATTTTTGTTAGCGACCGGGATGGGCCTATGGTACAGTTTAGGAGGAGACACCATGTTGGATAGTCAGTTATCCATCTTTATTATCAGCTAGCTCTGTATAGTATATTATTAGTATTAGATCGTCATCTACGTGTAGTAGGCGGCATGGACACGGGCGCGGTATGGGGAAAACACTGGTTGAGCCAGTTAGCACTCTAATCTTTTGAACAATGCTCCTTTTCGGACAAGACACATCGTCGACGAATGTGCCAGAGAATCCTGCGTTCTGGCTGATAAGCTGCTGTGCACGTAGAGAACGATTATACCACCATTCCTGAGAAGCCATGTTTGAAATAAAAGTGACGGAACGTTGACCATGGCTTGGACGTTTCCCGCTCAAGAGTCGTTTAATAGCAGTCAGTATCAATGTTATTTTTTTTTCCACCTCAGGAATGAGATTTGTCAAGAAAGTACCACGCTGAGCTTGTTTACCTGCGCCTGGTGTATTATGGATGTATGAAAGCCATGTTATCATATATGTTGGTGCTGTGCATCCAACACTCCCACGCTTAGACTGGGACATAACATGGCAGGATGCATAATGTCTTGTTTGGTGGAATTATCTTTGTGCGGTATATCGAACGTAAGAAGAAGAAGAGAAAAAAAAGAAAAAGAGAGAAAAAAAAAAAGAGGTTTACAAAGAACCCCCAATTCCAATGGCACCCTGACGCCCGCCCTTTGTGAATCTCGATGGACCAAACCCCTCTCCTTTTCCACGTATATTCTTTTGCGGAACCGACTTCACCACCAGCTCTGGTCTTCGAGACAACCAAATAAAAAAAAGAAAAAAAAAAAAAAAAAAAAAAAAAAAAAGAAAAAAAAAGAAAAAAAAAGAAAAAAAAAGAAAAAAAAAAGGAATAGCCTAGTAAGACGAAGAAAGCGAAGAGAGTATGGGGGGTGGTTGGGTTGAAGCAAGATGTACTACATGTATTAGACAAAAGAGAGGGGTAACAATACAAGGTCTTTGAACTCTTGGAAAGATGGAAGCACATGGTGGTTTAACGCAGGCCGATGACACTCATTTCGAGGGTCCATACCCTTCGGATCCAGACCTTGAGCTTGCCCTCGACACCAGCAACGTTCTCAAGCTCAACGCCTTCCCACCAGCAACGTCTGGCAGGCTTGCGCCAGAACAGGAGGAGTTTTTGGGCCATACCCACGGCGTTGGTGCCCATTTCGTTGCCTCGGATGTCGCTGCGAAGACGGGCAAGGGCCAGACTACAGATAACAGCCTTGTTGGGCTCACCAGCGCGGTGTCCCCATCGGTCATCGTGGTTGAAACCGCTGGCCAAACGTTAGTACTCGCAGCCATGTCTTTCTCACAAGCCCATTCAGATTCGACTTACCCTGCCGTCAACATCTCAATCAGGTGGGCTTCAGTAGTGCCAGGCTCGTCGCTTCGCTTCAAACCGGAAAAGATGCCGTCCTGCTGCTGCAAGGCCTCTGCGGCGGCCCGTTTCACCGCAATCATGTCCAGCTGGCCAATGTCCGCTCGGGGTGGGATAGCGTAAAAGTCAAGGTCCTCACGAAGCACAATGATGCCGGCTCGCTTAGAGTCGTCGCGCGAAGCGCCCAGAGAAGGCGTATCCTCATCCTGCGATGCACTTGGTGACGCATCAGTGGGGATAGACTGTGCTACGTCTCTAAAGAAGTCGAGCATGTACTGAAGCGAAGCTGGGTCGTACTAGTCTTGTGAGCCAACATTTGTGACGATGGAAGGGTGCTGGCTTACGTCCACTTGCACGGCATCGCCCTCTGAGAAGCCGCCCATTTGGCCTTCAGGAAACAATCCATTAGGAAACAAAGAAAGCAATACAAACTCGGGCAGAGTAAGCAACTCGTCTCTAGAGAGGTAAAACCTTGTGCCCCTAATCTGCTAGTTAGTCATACTACTTACTGCAGGCAGCCTCAGCACACATCTATGCAAAACTCACCTTAGGTCCATAGCAATCGTCTCATCGGCACCGACATCTCCAATGGCGCTGACGGGCGGCCCGCCCTGTTGCACCTGAGTAATAATACTCGAGGCTCCTCCTGCTGCAGCCATTAGGAAAGAAAATGCAAAGAGAGGACTATCGCCCTCTGAATAAGCCGGTGGCGGTTCTGCGTCGTCGTCTTTGCGACTAGAGTCTCCCTTGGTATCCCGAGGAAGCGCGCGCTTGGTTTCTGCGACTGGATCGCGGAATGCGGTAGTGCTTTGGTCTGGGTCGAAAGGAAGCGCTTCTCTCGGAGAAGTAAAAGATTCGTATGCTGGGGCAGCTGAGCCTGATGCTTCTGCTTCACAGGGAGAGCTGGCTGTGAAAGCGACTAGCTTGCCGAGGCGCTCGTGAGCGTCGCTGGGCGGGGAGGTAAAGAGCGACGAGAAGGGGGGAGGGCGCGAGGTCGAAGGCTCGGACGCGGGATACTGCGGCGGCGGCGACTGCTCGCGACTCAAAAGAATGTGAGATCCTGGTTCTTTGGCGGATTTTAGGTCGTCGGGTCTCGGTTCGCGATGATGAGTCGAGGATGTGCGCGTGCTTGGCGTCCTTGATGATGCAGGTGACGGCGTCTTCTTCTCCAAGGACACTGATGGTCCAATTCCAGCGTCCTGAAATTCAGACAGGATGGCGATTTTCTGCTACAAGAAAGTGACGGGATACGTGACAAGACTCCTCCAGGTCATCGGGCGGATGAGTGGAAGGAGCAGTCAGTCAATCGAGGCTGTAGGTGATTCACCGGTTCGACGGTGGTGGTGAAGCAAACAGTCTAACGGCAGAGTTGAAGCATTGAAGACGGGCGAGAAATAGCAAAACGGCCAAAGGAGTCTCGCGCAATCTCGTGCTGTAAAGTCGCTGTCTCGTCGCGTCGTGGAGCTCTATCTAAGGTATCTTAGGTGCGACGGTGTGATGCGATACAATGTGATGTGATGCGTGAGTGAGGTTGACAACTTGACATTGGTTCCCAAGAAGGACGGGCAGCACGATCCCTCATTCGACGGCGGCTGCTCCCCTGAGGCGAGCCTAAATTGGAGCCCCGCGGTAGGGTCTACGAGGCCAATCAGAGGCCGCTGTGGCTTCCAACAGGGACCTAGCCGCCCACCTCGAGTGGAGCTGGGGCGCTAGAGGTGCTGGACTTGCTTGGCACGGCCAGTTGTTCGATGAACGAGGGCGATACCTATCTTTGTTGTTTAGAATATTGGAGAAACCACCCAAGCAGTGGTAACAGTGGAACATGTCATATTTCATTTTCCAACAGACTTGACAACGGCATCGAATGTATCAATACCTCCTGTCATTTAACGTTTCAACACTTGCTTCAATGACCCTAGTAGTATTGGTTTTATTGCTGCACGGATATATCGGCTCTGTTTAGAGGTTAATTGAAACAGAAAGACATGCTAGAGGAGCCAAAAGTTTCCAAGAATCTTGACGCCCTTTACTCGCTGTCGCTATCTCCAAATATTGCCCGAAGCACTTCATCATGAGCCGTGCTTCCCTCCACGGCTTCATTCTTGTCAGGATTGATAGCTGGCTCTGGTACAGGGGCTGGTGGAATTGAGCTTGCGGAAACGCCTTGTGTCGACTTCATGTCCCCAACCACAGACGGTGAGCTAGATTGAATATCCTGCATAGGCCCCGGGCCTCCATCGCGACCTTTGACGCCCGAAGTCGTATCTGCTTCATCATTTGGCTGCGAGTGCGCCGGTGGCTTGACGTTGAACCGTTTACACAACAGTCTTGTGGGGTAAAAGTCCCCAACTGTCCGGGTCATCTTGCCATACATGCCAACCTTGGCTGCCTCCTCTGCTGGATCGGCCGCCTTTGGCTCAGGTCTTGACAAAAGGTCGGTCTCGGATGACTCGTCCGTCGAAATGGTCGACGGCTTCTTTGCAGTGGTGAAGCGAGATGCCATAAATCCTGTCATGGGCTTGAAAATTCTGGCACAATTATAAAATTCCGACAATTCTCGCGCAAAATCATCATGTGCCATTCCCTTGGGTTTGTACGGCAGAGGCTGGTTGCCTGTTGCAAAGTGTTCCAGATAGGTTCTGTAGCGTGCCTTTTTCTCCTCGTTATCTGCGTACGGTCCAGACGAGCCTCGAGATATTGCTGCGACAGCTGTTTCTCGATCCAGCTTGGGCGCCTCATCCCACAACGCTTGCTGCCTTTCTTCTTCCGACATGGCGAACCCTTCAGGCACTTCTCCTAACCCCTGTGGGAGGTGCCTATTCCCCGATGCAGCAGCCAGCCGGTCACGCGCCGAGCTGGTGATAAAGTCAAAGACTGATTTGCCAGGCAAGGCCTTCTCTCCCAAAAGGGCTGCCCTTGACTTTGCATCGTGCGTGGATGCTTTTGCAGCGCCCGTTGTTGATTTGTAATCTGAAGGGGTTCCCTGATCCGAACATGTTTTGGAAGACACCCACCCTTCTGGAACAGGAGGCGGTGCATACTCTAGGAGAAGATCAGAGAGGTCTTCGGTAATCTTGGCGAGCACAAAGCCATCAAGAGGTAACCGTCCATCGTGACACCGTCCGAGGCCATTCCCAGCTCGAGCTGTTCGAGACATAAAAACCGGGGCGTTCTTCAACCCTGGATTAGTCGCAGCAGTTGCCTTCTTGGCCTTCTTTTTTTTCTTATCGCCACCCATGACACGGTTGTACCGGATTTTGGGTCCAATTTCATAAGGATCTTCTTCATCGGAGCCATTGTCGTTCAAGATGCCAACGCCGATACCACCGCGTCCCGGTTTCGACATCGATTTCTGTATAGAGAATGATGATGAGCTCCGTAGGCCACCATCGTTGGCCTCAACATTGTCGTCGTCATCGTCGGCCGCAGCAGTGATACTGTTCAGGCCTGTCAACCTGGTTTCACCGTCATGACCTAGCCCCTTCCGGTCGTTCTTGCGGACGAAATGAATCATCTTTGCGTTTTCCGGCGCAAACAAGTGTGTATCGGCAGTCTCAGAGCTCCCACTTCCTATGCCGAGCCGGGCGCTTCTCTGGACTTTAGGTCCAATGCCTTGCCCATCTTTCCAACCCATCCGTCGCAGCAACTTCAATCCCATAGTGTCCCCTTCGGCCCTCAGCAGGCCCATTAATCCTCCAGCAGGAGGATTCTGGTCGGAGGACCCGAGACCAGCGAATGCCTGAGAGGTCTGCACTTTCTGGGCATCGGCGGCATCGGCAAGGTCCTCGTCGTCCATATAATCTTCTGGTTTTTGTTGCGCTTGTGTGGTGCCATCTTTGTGGCGATTATTACGGCTCGAAACAAAAGTTGATGGGGTCCATCCCTCCTTGGATCCGACAGTGTTGAAATATCTAAGCGTGTCAGCGCAATGCTGTGAAGCAAGTTGCCTGTGAGAACCCACCCTGCGCTCCAACCGCCGGTAAATGCTCCATGAAGACGTTTTCGACCTCTCTCATCTCTCACCTCCTGCTTCCATACTGGTACGAAAGACCCATCGTCTCGAGCGTCGGGGTCGTCAGGCAAGGGAGTACCAAAGGTTGCAAAAGGTGCATGGAGATCAGCTTCGTAAGTTGCGCGGGAGCGTTTATATGACATGAGACTGAGAGGTCGGTGGATCGCGTAGTTTCCGTATAAGCATTGAAAGAGAGTGTCCTATGACATCAGATGAGAGGAAGACGATTGCGATTGTTGCCGAAGTATTGGGAGTGATGATGGAAGCTGAGGCGCGAAACCGGTGCAATTGGAGGTTCGACGTTCCAAATCAGTCTTATCGATAAGGTACAGAGTTCAAGCCGGCGCGATAGCTTAGGACAGGGGGGGGGGACTGTTGAATGTTGGAGAGCCTAAGAGCTCCCATGCCACTCCAGAATTTCTGCAGTGACAGATAAGGTACCTATGCAAGTTCACACGTGTGAAACGTTATTGATCAAAGATCAGTGTAGAGGGAGGGGATATGATTGAGAGAGCGGCTTTATCGTGTGATATCACGTATTGTAGATTGGGTATAAGAGTGCTGTTCTGCTGGGTATCAAAGCGTGACATGATCATCATCAATCGGGATGATCATACAGCTAAACCCTTAGATAGGACCTAGTGACATCTCCCCTCTCTTTCCTTTCAGTCGGGCTGACAACACTACTTGACTTGAAGACTTCACCTTTCCACTGTGTCTCCAAGTGAGGCATATCTCGGCTAAAGTCCATCCAATCTTGGCGCCTCGCCCGACCGCCGGGGTGGTTGAATGTTGAAGGGCGGGCTGTCGATTGCAGTTGGGTGAACACAAGACATGGGTGTATTGCAGCACAAACGTAACGCATTGCATGGCACCAACAGGGCCATAGATGGAAGCAACAAGGTTCTGAGTGCTTATCCGCTGTGTGGCTGCTTCTATTCTGCTTCTTCTGTGCCGCTTCAGCACAATGACGCTGCAGCCAGTGAATCCAAGACACATTTAAAAGGGGACCACGAGATTTGGACCTGGTTTCTACTATCTAGGATCTGACCCCCAGCTTCCAGCCCCTCATTAATCAGCCACGTAAATTTGCGACCTGACAGGTCCACTTAACAGGCGCGGTCAAAGACGCAGTGGCAACTGACGTCGGATGTGGTGGTTGGGCTCGATATTGCTTGAAGCAGGGAGTTGGCTAACGGTCGAGAGATATCGTGGAGTGACCGTCGAGAGTCGGCCAATAGAGGAATTTCTGACGGATCAAGGATCAAATCTTTCTTGCAGCTAACTCATATACAGACCAGCGGCTCCAACATTATCCTCGAGGTTTACTGACTAGTAAGTGAATAGATCCATTCCTCACGGCCCCAGCGAAATGAATTCCCAGCTGGAGCGAGATACATCATCTCCACCAAAGGCTTGACCGTTGGTGGAAAGTAGAGACCGCCTGCGCCAATGCGAAAAGGCCTCCGTAATGCCAGGTAGCTTAATATAGCTGGTTTAGGTGGTCAAGTCTCGGCAACTTACATACAATACAGTACATACGGTGTATCCTGGGCATTCATGAGGTGAGTAGCTGGAACGTCCCGCTGTCGTTGGCCGCCAGGACCAAGTCGTTTTTAGCTACATTTTCCATAGCCAAGGTACCAAACCAAATAAGCGGTCTCTCTTGGACGTTTGTGCCGTCGCCTTTGCTATATCTGTCTGTCAGTTTTTAGATCCTTCACCTTTTACTCCTTCACCTATCCATTTACGTACGTCTTTGTTTTGCTTTCTTTGCTTTGCTTTCCTCTGTCTGGGTTCCTTTCCATTTGCTGGCATCCCTCCGATCTTATCTCGCATTGCACTGTCGTGGCACCGTCAGTTGATATCGATCCAATACTGTTTTGCGCCTGTCGATATTTGCCTTGTCTATGTTATCTACATGTAGCGCAGCTTCGCTTTGCATTGGGTCTAACTGTTCCAAGTGCCATTTTGTCTGCTCCTTGCTTGGCCTGGTTTCTCATGCGGTTGCCAGTATCACACCCCTCATCATCCATCGCAAATCGCAACCTGAGACCTTTCGGCTTACGACAGGGCCCCAGCAGCTTTTTATCTGTCGTTGTACTTGGCCAGCAGAAACAACAGGGACCTTGCCGGCAAGCGACTGCGACTGCGACTGCGGTACGACAGCATTGGCATTTGTAATTCCCATTCATAGAGAATGAGGCGGGCTGCCCCTACAGCACGCGAGACAACTCACTGCCTTTTAGAGCAGACCCCGGAGAGACCCATCGCGAAATTCCCACCGCCACGGCCGCTCTCCCTTACAACCGCAATCATGGGCACAAGAACAGCTTCGTCTGCTGTCGCTGATCCCTCGCCACGAGGGCCTGGCCGGACTCATTCTACCCGTTCCTCTCGTTCTACCCGCGCGCCAGCTCCCTCTTTTCCTCCCCCTTCTTCCGCTTCAGCAGCCCCAGCAGCACCTGCACCAGCCACGCCCACTGCTACAACCGCTACCGGTGCCAACCATACCCAGGCTCACACCCGCCAGCTTTCACACTCACACGCGCATTCTCAATCTCGCTCCCAATCCCAGGCCCAGTCCTACTCCTCCCGTCATTCCCAATCCCAATCCCAATCCCACTCCCGCTCTGCCTCTGGCTCCAACGCCGCCAACTCTTCCCATCACAATCATCACCAGCGCACTTCTTCGTCCGCACGATCCCACCAAACGCAGCCTGTTCCGCAAAATGACTACGAATCCTCACGCTTAGCCGCAAACGCCAACCATCAGTCAAGCTCGAGCAAGGACCGACAACCTCCCCCGGCCAGGGGCCCCGATCCCTCGCGGGCCCATCGACGGAGCTCGTCACGATCCAAAAACAACCACCACAGTCCTCACACTGAAATGGCTCCTTCGGCCACCGCCCCCAGCAATGGCGCTGGCAACGGAAATGCAGCTCAGCAGCATGGCCAAGCTGACGCGCCGCCTCGCAATTCCACCTCCAAGCATGCAAGATCACGTACCGTTATCCCGACCCAATCTGGAAAATGGATGCTAGGCAAGACTATCGGTGCTGGCAGTATGGGCAAGGTCAAGCTTGCCCGAAAGGAAGATGGCAGCGAACAGGTATGTTTGGCTTTTATTCTCACCCGTCTATTCCTAATCTATAATTCCCGTCATTCGGGCATTCGCACCCGTGCCTGCCCCTCATGTCTTAGTCGCAACCGTATCCATCCAACTCCTATGCGCACAATGCTAACTGCTTCCCCTTAACCAGGTTGCTTGTAAAATTATTCCTCGTGGCTCAACAGACGATGGCCACCAATCTCGTGCCGATAAGGAGCGCGCCGATCAATCCAAGGAAATCAGAACTGCCCGCGAGGCGGCTATCAGTACCCTCCTGAATCACCCCCACATATGTGCCCTTCACGATGTTGTTCGTACCAACCACCATTGGTACATGCTTTTCGAATACGTCAACGGCGGCCAGATGCTCGACTACATCATTTCTCATGGCAAGCTTAAGGAGAAGCAAGCCCGAAAGTTTAGCCGTCAGATTGCCAGCGCCCTCGATTATCTGCACAGGAATAGCATCGTGCACCGGGACCTCAAGATTGAGAACATTCTTATCAGCAAGACTGGTGACATTAAAATCATCGATTTTGGTCTAAGCAACCTCTTCGCTCCCCGTGGTCACCTAAAGACATTTTGTGGCAGTCTCTATTTTGCTGCCCCTGAACTGCTGCAGGCCAGAGCTTACACTGGTCCAGAAGTTGATGTCTGGAGTTTTGGCATTGTTCTTTACGTTCTGGTCTGTGGCAAGGTTCCATTCGACGACCAGAGCATGCCCGCGCTTCACGCAAAGATCAAGAGAGGCCTTGTCGACTATCCCGCATGGTTATCAAGCGGTAGGTATTTCATTCATTGCTCTCCAACCGTCCCCTAACGTTATCATAGAGTGCAAGCATCTTTTATCTCGCATGCTCGTCACAGACCCGAAGCAGCGAGCGACAATGCAGGAGGTATTGACGCATCCCTGGATGGTCAAAGGATTCAACGGCCCTCCCGATAATTACCTGCCTAACCGCGAGCCACTAACAATGCCTCTGGAGCCAGAAGTTGTCCTTGCTATGCAAGGCTTCAACTTTGGCACACCTGAAAGTATCAATGCGCAGCTTACAAAGATCATCGAATCAGACGAATACCAACGCGCTATCAAACTTCATCAACGGGAAAAGGAAACCCCTCCACCTGCCAAGGATGCCGAGAAGAGGAGACCATTTGGGTTTGACTTTTATAAGCGCAGAAATTCCGGCAACAGCCGCGATACTTTGTCAGCACCCAGCTCTGAGGCACTCCAGATTGGCAATGATCCCATGAACGCCTTTAGTCCTCTTGTGTCAATCTACTATCTCGTAAAGGAGAAACAAGATCGCGATCATGCTGATATGGTTTCTCCAGCAGCGGCACCTTCACGTGAGAAGGAGAAAGAGAAGGAAAAAGAACGTGAACGTGAGAGGGAGCGGGAACGGGAACGAGAAAGGGAACGAGAAAAGGAGCGCGAACGGGAGCGCGAAAAGGAACGAGACAAAGAAAAGGAGAAAGAGCGCGAAGCCCGCGAGAAGGAAAGGATAAGAGAGCCAGAGCCTCTACCGGAAATTGCGGCGCCTCAGGCAGCCCATACCAACTCCGCTGCTTTTGAAATGCCCGGCGAGAAGCCCACTGGAGGACGCAGCAGGCCCCGGGCTCGGACACATGGCGAGGACGACATGCCAGAGCCGCCGAAACAGGTACCTGCGCCACCGGCTGAGCCAAGAGTTGAGCATCTCCAGAAGAAGGAAGGTACTGCAGCCGGTATACTGCGTCGGTTCAGCACGCGCAAGCGTAGGGACCCAGAGCGTCTGGACAAGGATCGATCCCACCCCCCTGTGGTGCAAGTTCATTCACCAGCTGAACCTTCGCCGCTGGCGCCTCGAAAGAGCTTCAGCATCCGCCGTGGTCGGCGCGATCGGGAAGATGCATCAGATTCGCAAATTCGCTCAGGCAGCAGTCAGCACCAGCACGGCGAGCTTCTCAGCCCGCCCATGTCTGCTGGCAGCAATAGGGACAACAGGCGGGGAGGTGGTCTTGGACGCTCGACAAGCGTCAACTCGGCAGACCTCAGGCGGCGGAAAGAGCCCCCAGCTGCCAGCGGTTCAGACCAGTCTGTGGCGAACGAAGACTCGGGCAGCACGCACCGTGCTCACGGACATTCTCGCTCTGTGAGTCTAAGGGCCAAGTCTATCGGCCATGCCAGGCGGGAGAGCATACAGCAACGCCGGATGAGGAGAGAAGCTGCTCAGGAGGCCAACGTGCCCGAAGAGACGGATCAGGAGCTGGAACAAAGTGGCGTGTCAACCGACCGATTAGACGACACGGAGCTGGCCAAACCAGTCTTTCTCAAGGGGCTCTTCAGTGTATCGACGACGTCTGGTAAATCAGTGCCTGCGATTCGAACTGACATCAAACGAGTTCTGCGGCAACTGAACGTCGACTATACAGAGATTAAGGGAGGATTCAACTGTCGCCATTCGCCCAGCATTGACCTAAACAAGGTGCAAGACCCGCCCATGAGCCCCGGGATGACACCAGGGCACAAGCGACGATTCAGCTTCGGGGGTCTGATGAGGGGGGACGATCGCGAACGAGAGCGAGATGAGTCCCGCGACTCGGAGCGACCCCCTACCACACCAAGAACGCCAGGCCGCTCCGACCGTGACCGTAGCTTTTCCAACTCCGAGACCTCATTCGACAGCATTCCTGGCAGAAATGGAGGCCCGTCGAGGCGGGTACCAGGAGAAACAAGCACACAAGTGCAGAGTGACCTCGGGGGAAGCATGGTGCTCGAGTTTGAGATCTTTATCGTCAAGGTGCCACTGCTATCGCTGCATGGCATTCAGTTCAAGCGTTTGGCAGGCAACACATGGCAATACAAGAGCATGGCTGATCATATTCTCCGAGAACTGAGACTATAAACCAATGCTTCTTGGACCATTAGAGCACGCACTGGGAAGGAATTGCATGACTTGTAGACTTGAGCGCTCGACTGGGTACCGCTGAATTGCTGTTTGAAGCATGAAAGATCCAAGGGGCATTTTGCTGGTTGTATAGGAAGTACGAAATAGGTTCATTGGCGCTTTTTCGTTGTTTCAAGCATGGGTCATCATAAAGGAAGCACATAGTAGTAATGATTTGTTATAGCACTTGCAGAGGAGGGGTGGTTCAGGAGGGCAAGGAAGAAATGAATGTAATTGGAGATTTCACGCCGAGTATAGTTTCTGCGTGAATGAAGATTTAATCAAAGGGCTCATTACTCAGGCAATCAATTTAAATGACTTTGATGACTGAAGCTTGAGCCAGCGTGTACTGTTACTCGGGGAACCTCTAGTCTTGGAGGGGATACACAGCCATGAGACTAGGACAAGGCTGAGAGTGTAGTGAATGAGACGCGTGATAGTGACCTCCCCGCACTTATATAGCCAAGTAGACTTTTGCGCAACTGGCAGGGGCAGGGGTACCTACGACTGGCCCAAGCGCCATGTCCCCCGATACAAGAGCCTGTTTTCCCTTATGCAACCCAAATTCCACAAGCTTGTATCAGGCTAGCCAATCCCCGGCTAGCAGCCGAATCACTCTTGCCCCAGTCCCAGTCGCACCTTGAAGCACAAGCACCACCACAACCTAATCAACGATCTGACCTTGGGTTTGATCCTCCCACGATCTCAAATCTCTCTGCCTCGGCATATACACTACACAACGTCCTTCGACCTTGACAAGGCAAATCCACGACATTTCTTCCAACAGATCATCAATCTCATATCAGCCGTACTCTATACTCGCCAGCTCGTTGCTCTAACCGCCTTGTGCCTCCGCATTGCGCCCTCGACCAACGAATCCATTCCATCCCTCGTTGCAGTTCAACGATCGACCAACTCTTCAACCAAAATTATACCCTAGACAAATCACAAGGTTCCTACGCCTTTGGATTGTAACAACCCATCCATCTGCCTGTCAAATAATCCTCAGTGCGAGAAGAGACTGCCCAACATGATGCCCGCCGCGCATGTCTACGGACACCACCAATTCAACCCCCAGGGCGGCGACTCGGCCTGGATGCACCAGCAACCTGGCGCGCATCATGCTCATGCCCAGCAGCAGCAGCAGCAGCAGCAGCAACAACAACAACAGCAGCAGGTGGCTGCCGCTGTCCAGCAACAGCAGCAGCATTTCAACCGCCTGGCCGGCGCGGGTCAGCTTCAAGGCCACGGCCAAGATGCCGATCACAACAATGTCTCGGAGGATAATCGCCGAACCATGGCCTTTATAGCCGATCTTCTCAACGAGAATACTCGTGAGGCCGCTCTCTTGGAGCTCAGCAAGAAGCGCGAGCAGGTTCCCGAGCTGGCTCTTATCTTGTGGCATTCGTTTGGTGCGCACTCGAGCGGACTCCGCGTCTTTGTTTAAAAACGCCAGCTAACAACTCCACAGGTGTCATGACCTCGCTCCTCCAGGAGATCATTTCAGTCTATACTCTCCTCAACCCTTCTCAGCTTACCGCAGCTGCTTCGAACCGCGTTTGTAATGCCCTCGCCCTCTTGCAGTGCGTTGCATCGCACAACGATACAAGAACTCTTTTCCTTAATGGTGTGTATATCTTGACCCGGGTTGGTCGGACGTAGCTTACGCATTCTAGCACACATCCCCCTGTTTCTCTATCCCTTTCTCAACACCACCTCCAAGTCTCGCCCTTTCGAATACCTCCGCTTGACCAGCCTTGGCGTTATCGGTGCCCTGGTCAAGAATGACTCGTCCGAGGTCATCAATTTCCTCTTGACAACGGAGATTATTCCTCTCTGCTTGCGCATCATGGAGACGGGTTCGGAGCTTAGCAAGACCGTGGCCATCTTCATCGTCCAGAAGATTCTTCTCGACGACAACGGCCTCAACTACATCTGTGCCACGTACGAGCGCTTTTATGCGGTTGGTACGGTCCTGAGCAACATGGTTGCTCAGCTTGTCGAGTCCCAAACGGCTCGTCTTCTCAAGCACGTCGTCAGATGCTTCCTTCGGTGAGTTTACGCACGTCTGCTCGATGCTCCCAAGACCCTCCTCACTAACCACGTCTCTCGTCTAGACTGAGCGATAACGCCAGGGCTCGTGAAGCTCTACGACAGTGTCTCCCTGAACCGCTTCGCGATGCCACCTTCTCCTCGGTTCTCCGTGACGATGCGGCAACTAAGAGGTGCCTCGCTCAGCTACTCATTAATCTGTCGGACAACGTCGTGGACCCCAACTCTGCCGGCGTTTCTAGCATGTGAGGCAGGCTCGGCCAATATCAGGGAGGCTCAGCCATCCCTGTTGTGACAATACCCCTTGTGCATTGATACGGCGATTCATGGAGGATGGGTGGGTTTATTTATGATATTTCGGGAAAAGCAAAGGAAGCGGATCAAAAGCATATTGCATCGTTGATACCCGCAACCCCTCGAACTTGAAGCGCCGCGACAGGACCGGCATCCCAGCAGAGCCACTGGGCTGGTCTCTTGTCTACAAACTTCACCGCTGACGGTTATGGGACTTGCATTGTTTCACATACCTCGGAACTGGGTCGAGCGGCTCCTGTCAATTTCTTACAAGGCAGCAAGGCCCTGTTTACTACTCTCATTGCTTACATCTTTCGTCCTTGTGTCTTGTTGGTCTTTGAGCGACCGTTTTGCACCATGCTGGGACTGCATTTTTTCGAACCGGCCCTGCCCGGGTATTCCGAGGATCTGGGGAGGATCAGATAGTAAGATTCATGTAACAGGACATAAGGATGGCCAGCTGATCTCGAGCCGAGGCGGCGCTGGATAGACTTGGGTGGAGACAATCGAGGTCGTTGGCATGCCTGGTTTTGGGGTGTTTTTGGCGTTGGATGGGGCGTCCTGCATCAGAGAAACGGTGTTTGTCAGGTTCAAGGATGTATATAGTAAAAATTCAAACTTGGAAGATAGAGTTGGGGTGATATACTTGGGCATCTTAATGAGGAGTCTTACCAGCAGCTATTAGGCATAACAGTTACATATATACCTAGTTGTGGCTACAGCAACGCTCCAGCAGGGCTGACAGATGGCATAAGCATAATAGCAGCCGTCTTATTATTGACGACTATTTTATTACTGGTGAGTTTAACTGTAGCTGCATGGCTCTCCTCGGATTCTTGGCCCGACTGAGAAGATGTATGCCACACCAGTCAGTCTCTCTCCCAGCTGGCAATGGCGATGCCAGCTCATTGCTGCTCATCATTTGTGACTTCTTTGCCACGTGCTTCCTGACGATTGTTGCCTTCTAATACTCTTACAAGGGTTGGTCTATATAGTCTTGAGCGAGAGGTTTATATAGATAGTTATACTATTGCTAAAAGGGGCATGCCAACAGCCAACCGGCAGACAAGACACACAAACTTGTCAATATAAACATAGACCACAGTCAAATGCCGCGGACTACATGACAACCAAATCTTACTCCTTTACAAGTAGAGATACACAGACAGATACCAACAAGCTTAGGATATTATCCCACCGTCCTCTATGGAAATTCCACATTGAGTCTGCTACAGAAATCGGGTCGGTTAAAAATATACCAAGCAATATAAAAGTAAAGATATATGGTTCAAAACTCAAGGTCCTAGAGGGAGTCGAACCCTCGCCAGCAGAATCAGAATCTGCTGTCATACCGTTAGACCATAGAACCATGTTATTATATGACTTGGATTGATGAGTCCGGCTTTGAAAATAGAGTATATAATCAATATCATCTCCGTTGTACCTGAGTGGCTTGGAGCGGCGGACTGCTTCCTATGCTGTGGTGGTTGTTGGATGGGGATGCCAAAATACGGCACATGTTTTTTTTATTTTGAATCTTGAGAAGCAATATCATTCCCTCGTCGAATCTCGGCGTTATCAATCCCCAGAGATTGGGGCAGAAAATGTGTTGTAAGCCACATACTATCTTGAGAATGTATACCCTTCATGAATGATGCCAGCCGGGTACAAGATCAGAGTATGACGTTCAAGATAGCCAACCCCCTGGTCTTGATAGTATAAGAAACCAGCCATGAGAAGTTGGAGTAAAGCCTGTTTATAAAATGTATGCGCGGCCTTTATAGTCATTGGATAGAATACGGTAGATCTCGGGGTATAAGCAGTGGTGTTGCAAAAGTACCAACCGTGTCTAGGCAAATGCGCTCTTCAACCTCTTGGATTTTTATTTGTACTCGCGACATGAGAGAACATGTGATGTACTATCAGTTTAACGAGCCTCTAAAGGTGAATCTGACAAGTTTCGTGGCTTGAGACGGAAAACTTGTATAATTAGTTCCTGCTTGGTAAAGGGGTTAAGCAAATGCTTATGAACTTTTGGAGGCCGATATTGAACAAGTATAGAATGACTAGATAGAATGTGATATAGAGAATATATATATACGTATAAACGAATAGTTCATATGGCCTTGTGTGCAAGATAAATCTGGTCTGGTGTATGTTGCACGGCTGATAGACAAGACATACATGATCGATAGAGGCTGAGATCTACATGATAGATTCTACCGAGACGGCGTCCTCACCTGACGAGGATGTCCCTCTTTAACTCCAATCTCTACAGCAACCAAGCACGAACTGGCAAAGGATCCCAACGAGCTGGTGATCTACCCTGCCTCCTTATACTAGACCAGGATCAGTAACCTGGGTATAAGAGAAGAGAAATCAGGTCCTGCTCTCCATCAGCCTCGTCCCCAAGCTTGTCCTCTATCAGTCAGAGACTTGACAAGATGAAGTCGATTCTCCCCCTTTTCGCTTTTGGGGCCAGCAGCGCCCTTGCAGCCCCTCTCAAGCCTGCTGTCGTTGTACGGGTAGAGGTTGATGGCCTTCATGAACCCGTGGCCAAGGACCACCATGGCAAGGGTGCCGAGTATACCTTTGTTGCCGTTCCTAAAGAAGGTGGTGACAAGCAGTTCGCTCCCAAGGACACTCCCAAGCACGATTATACCAAGCATACTCCCAAGGAGCACACCTACAGCAAGGACGCCTACAGCAAGGACACTCCCAAGCACACCTACACCAAGGACACTCCCAAGCACGATTATACCAAGTTCATTCCCAACGAGTACAACTACAGCAAGGACACCCCCAAGCACGCCACCAAGGAGCATGGCGCCGACGTCAACACGCACTCGGGCCATGACGGCTCCGTGGGCAAAGAGGGTCATCTTCCCACCAAAGAGTACTACCATCACCGAACCTATTCTTTTGGTATCGACAAGGTAATGCATAAACACGACTTCCAAACAGCCTCGAACTTGTACTGACGGCCATGTCCAGAATGGGTACGAAAAGAATCACAATCCCAATGCTACACGCGCCACCTCTTGGGGAAATCTTTTCAAGCGCTGCAAGGAAATGCCCGAGAGTGCGCACGACTTGCTGGATAAGAAGTTGGATAATGAAGGTGTTACTGGCGAACTTGACCGTCAGGGCCATAAGGGCTTCGACGGACATCTTTATGATGGTAAAGTCCGTGATCCTCACGACCACATCCCCGAGGACCATGATATTCCAGAGCCGGATTATACATATCATGCGCCCGTTGACAGCGAGCAGGGCCATCATTATGGCAACCAACATTCGGAACCTGGGATTGGAGGGTCATCTTACGGTCAGAATGGTGCGATGCAGAGGAACGGCCTGCTAGGCCATCTTAACGGCGATGAGGGCATTCTTCACGGCGTGCAGGACCTTCATCTTCACGGCGTGCAGGGTAATCTTCACGACGTGCATGGCTATCGTAATGCCAATAAGGCCCCGGGTCCTTATAATAACAACATCCATAGGGGCCATGGGCACAATGCTATCAACAAGCAACATCACAGTGGAGGGCGTGATGTTGTGGCGTCGCACTACCATGACGAGCACAGCAGTGCAAATCCGTTCGAGTGAAAAGGCATCGGCCTCTTTTCCTATCAAGAGCAATGCCAACGGTTTCAGGACATACACACTCACGGAAAGGGGGTGGCATCATGGGTTTCTTGCTGATGATATGAGGGTTGAAATCGGATCGACAGCCGTTGAACTTGCTGGTAGTGACGGTTCACAAACTTGTGTAATTAAGAAAAGGCGGCCTGGTGCCTGGTGCCTGGTTACCTCCAACAAAGATTTGCTGCGACTTTCTGACCGTGCGAGTTCTTGCAAGAGTTTATGTATTCACCCTGGGCACTGCTGCCATCCCGTCTTATAGTTCAGTCTTTGAACAACGAAAGAAGAATATCGTCAAACTCAACCTTGTAGTGATTTGACCTAGACCATGCAACCATCAAATCACGCCGACAAGAATCGTAGAGCCAGACCAGATCTGTAGAGGAGCGGCTGCTACACAAGCAGCAGTTCAGATACCCAGCACCAGCATCACCAGACATCTCTCAGCATGCCTAGAAAGCCACTGGAGAGTCACCAGTGCAACAGCAGGTCCCCGTGTACCAGGCGCGGATTCATTCCCGCCTCCAAGGTTGTGACCCCCATAGAGGCAATACTCTGTCACGTTGACGACGATAAATTCCAAGAGAAAGGCTTGAGTGTACTTGCACGAGACAAACTCAAGTCTTCCTCCAAACGTTGGCGGGAAAACACCAAGCTAACAGACATACTTTCTACCCCTGCACAGACATTCCGTTGAGCAATGCAACGCAAATAGATGATTTTGCTCAATGCTCAACTCAATTGGTAACTGCTGATTTATTGTAAAGAACAACTCCATACACTCCAGGCGATATCGAATCTGCCGATAACACGAGTTCATTTCGCAGATTCTCTCCTCGAAAATATGCATGCTGGTTTGATGTGACTCCGTAGACAACCTAACGGCCGTGTAAGCAAACGAAACCTGCCATCAAGAACATTAGATGCACGGGTGAAAATAACAAAAGGGGCGAGGTCACCAAAGCCACCCTCTTCTCCCCGTCAACGGAAAGACTGTTGGCTTCCTCCATCCATTAATTACCCCACGACCCTGGACTGGATAGTCAGTGCCGTGACGTTTGCTGATATCTCAGCATCGTTTTCGTACAGTCCAACCCCCTCCCCTGACTCGTCTTGATATAGTCGTACTGGCCCGTGTACCAAATCCTTGGGCAATTAACCACCCAAGTAATAAATCTTGGCGTTCAAGATTGGCACAGCAGGCCAAGCGGGCATGCTTGCTCTATCGAGCCTTGCCGTTCTTGGCCCTGAACTTCTCAATCTCGATCTGGACCTTCTTGCTGACACGGGCTCGCAACTCGGGTCGGTACCCAAACTTGAAGAGAATCTCGAGCCACACAAACATTGGGGCTAGGAAGATGGCCTGGACCAGGTTGTCGAGCAACGCAGGGGCTCGTCCCTCGTATCGACCATGTCCGATAAACTGGAAGAGCCAGCAGACAATGTGGACAGCCAGAGCGCCCTGGAATGTCGTGTCAGGGCTTTGGTGGCGAAGATAGTTGACAGAGGCTGCACCACCCATGCAGAAAAGAGCCAGAAGGAAACCAGCAAAAGGTTCTAAAAGCAGATAGAGCAGAGAGTAAAGGCTAGCGGCAATGATACCAAGGTTAAGTTCCAGATAAGGGAGAGTGAGCCAAGACGGCGTATGGATGAGAGTGCCGCTGTATGTAGCCTGCAGATGGATAGACAGATATAAGTATTTGAAGGACAGGACCAGCAGGGGATGATAGATGGAAGACGAACCAAGGAGAACCCTGAGATGAGGAGTAAAGGAACGCATACCATGTGAATGGCAATATTAACCGAGTTATGGTGATAAGCACCATACTTGAGCACTGTTAGCATATCATCAGGAGCAGGGAGTGGCCAGATGGTAGACTTACAAAGGTGAGGTGGTGTTCGAGATCCAGAGACATCATGTATGGGCTGTTGCACTACAACGGTAGAATAACGCGACTCGAGTGACAATTAAACAAGAGTGAACAGCCAGACAAGTGACCCGATATGGTCCGTGACCCAAGTAAATATGCGAAACGGATACAATCTTTTGAGGCTGCGAATGTGGATCTCTAGAGCAGAGTCAGGAGAAGCCGTACGTAGTGCTCCGTAGTATCGATAGGATGTTGAAGTCGACTAGAAGATGAGTGGATGCCTTGAACAAGATAAGGCAAAAAGATATTAAATCAAGGGTCCATATGATAATCCAAGACAGTCCAAGGTAAAAAAAAAAAAGTAAATAAAAAAACTGAAAAAAGAAGTACCCCTTTCTCTCAAGAACCGAGACTGAGCTAGATAGGCTTGCTTAATGGACCAAGCAAGTGATGGGTGCGATATGCGCGAAAAGAAAAAGAAAAGAAAAGAAAATAGTGAGCAGAAGCGAATGAGAAAGAGGAAGAGGACGGCGACGAGGACGAGGAGTGGGTGTCGAGATAGGGAGGGTTAGAGTGAGAGAGAAGGAAGAGGTTGAGCTGTGCTGTGCTGTGCTTTGCTGTGCTGTGCTGTGCTGTGGCTTTGCTATAATAATAGTTAGTGATGAGTTGTTCTTCATGTGCTTTTTTTGCCAGCCGGTACTGACTTTTGACCTACCAGGCCTGGAAAGACCCACTTCAAGTGCACCGCCGCACCTGGTTGGTGTGGGGCCAAACACTGTATGTACGTACCGCAGTACTTGGATCAGCCTCTTTCCTTCATTCGAATGGGGGTCGTGTGCCCGTTTCCTTAACCTGGGCAAGTACGGAACTAGTAGACCCTTTCTTTCTATTTTATCGCAGCCAAAGCAAGCAAATGCAATAGAAAGTCGAGAGCATTGAAAATCATCATAGATAGAGGTCCCCGACGCCCTGGCTCAACTCCCCTTTCCCCCCCAAGTTGAGCCTAGTACCAACCTCTCCCTGACTTTTGGCAAGAGCACAAGGTTTTGGGAAGCATCGCTTCCTGCCAATCGTACCACAATCCGGGATGCTTCTAGACAAAGCCGGTTCCATCCTCTGCGAAATGGCCGAGACCTCCGCAACCAACTCGTTTTCACATTTATTCCCCACCCAGATGGAGCTTCGGGCTTTGAGATGGCATCTGTAAACGGAATTGAGTGAGTGCATTGCTTCACTGAACCACATACTACAACAATCCATTTTCGACTCAGCATAGCATGCATGCATGCATACATGCAAGAGTAACCAAAGCACCCCTAATTGTATCCGTACCTATCAACTCTAAGCATGCGGCGCTCTCTCTCTCTTCCATCAAACAAGGCAGACATGCGCCACACGTGGCTGTACTGTGTGTCCTGCGCTCTGACTGGTCCAAATTCTGAGCAAGCTTAGGCCAGCTCAGCCTCGTCGATTCCATATCCAAACTTCCTTTGCGCTTCGTTCAGCACCTATTCTTTCATACACGGCTCATCGACCTCGCTTTGTGCTCGCATAGACAAGGCCGACCGTCATACCTTGACTCCACACGCCAGTGCTTTGATCTCATCGCACATTCCATCTTTTGGCTTCCACCGATAACGCACACTATCGCTGCGCGCCGTCCGCCTCAAGTCTACGCCGACCGTCGCTTCTCCTCACATCCTTTCGTACGCGCTGTTGACCGAAACTGCGCTCTCGAACAATCCGATAACCCACCTACTCGACTCTTTTCTGTATCGAATCATTGGCCTGTTTACGTTTTTGCCATCAGCTGCTTGACGGTACTGCTTTGTCGCAAACATCCAGCTCTCGTAACACGATTATCCAATTGCCATCAATATATTTGCTTCTATCCAACCTCTTTCATCATGTTTTTTCTTTACAACTTGGAACGCAAGGTCACCTTGCACCCTTCGTTCATGGGCCGTAACATGCACGAACTCGTCACGGGCAAGCTCCTAAAGGACGTTGAGGGCACATGCGCTGGCAGCTACTTCATCATCTCCATCATGGACGCTTTCGACATCTCCGAAGGCCGCATCCTTCCTGGTCTCGGCATGGCTGAGTTCACTGTGGGCTATCGTGCCGTGGTATGGCGGCCATTCAAGGGCGAGACGGTAAGACTGGGTGTTGCCTAGCATTGACGATGCAGGACTCTGACTTGACTCAGGTCGATGCTGTCGTATACTCTATAAACCCGCAAGGGTTTTTTGCCAAAGCAGGCCCTCTGCGTTTATTTGTATCGGCACATGTACGTCACTCTAGTCACCGTGGTGTGGCCTCTTCTGACCCATTCCACAGTTGATTCCTAGTGATGTCAAGTGGGATCCTAATGCGACACCACCCCAATTCACAAACAATGAGGATACCGTCATCGAGCCACATACCCACGTTCGCGTGAAAATCATTGGTACCAGGACAGAAGTTGGAGAGATGTGGGCTATTGGCAGCATCAAGGAGGATTACTTGGGGTATGGCACTGCCTCATATCCTGATCTTCATATGACTGACTGACTTTGCAGATGCCTTCAAGCTTCGTAACCTGAACGAGCACACCATTATATCAACTGAAACCCCAGCACGACCATAGCTTCTTCTATTCGACCGCTTGGTACAACCAATCTTCCGCAGCAAGCCACTCACTACCTCTGGCAAACAAGGGGCTATCTAGCGGAAACATATCGACCATCATCATATCAGGCAAGGACAAATTTGCTCAACGAATCTTGAACAGATTCTTCACTTCACGGGCCGCGCCCAGCTCTTAATTCTTGGTATAGTCATAGCGTCGACGTAACCACAAAGGCTTGTATACAACAGATACGGGGTGCTATGAAGGAAATTGGTCTCATGTCTGTCCCGATCTTGCAGCAGATAATCAGATAATTGCACGCAAGTTCTGTTTTTTTTTTTTTTTTTAAAAAAAAAAGTTCTTCAACCGATTAATAAGAGCATAGACACGCCGGATTCATTAATAAAGATTCCTTAAAAACCATCAAAATACCTTTATTCCATTCTCAACTAAAGCTCTTTTAGAGTCGACAACCATGTTACTACGTGTAAAGAGTCTACCAAGTTTAAAGCCACGTGAACCGACAAAATCAACCGCCTATACTACACCTTGTTGTGGAAATCCTTCCCCAGTGGCCCAAACCTTGTCAAGAGATTTGCCAAGAGAGGGTGCTAGGTGCTAGGTGCGGGGCTGGGTACATGAACAAGTTATCATGGGATGGATGTTCCTGTTGCTGCTTTAATGCGCCAAATCATTCATCGAAATTGTAATACATTTCCTTCCACACTGACTTCTCGTCGTACTTTCATCGACCTTGTCCGGATTTTTAGTGCCACTGCCTCCCAATACAAGACCAACCCATCTGGATACCCTATCCCCCCCTTACGACTGGCTGCGGGTAGTGCGCTTGTTGACCTCACCCTTGACCTTCTCAGCACCTGTAGCAGTGGCCTCGGAGGCCTTGTCCTTCACCTCCTTGGCCTTGTCGGAGGCCTTGCTAGCAGTCTTCTGGGCGGCAGGAGACTTGCCCAGGCCGACCAGAGCAAAGATCAAACCAATAAAGGAAATCAAGATGGCCACGGCGGCACCGGCAACCTCAGGGACGAACTTGACAGCCTGGATAGGGTCATTGCGGGCAATGGCCAAGAAGAGGTCAAGCTTCTCCTGAACATAGTGAACAGGGTCATCCAGGAAGTTGAGGTCGCTAGGAGATTTGGGCTTGTCCTCCTTCTTGGGCTTATCGGCATCAAACTGGGCCTTCTCAATAGGATGTTTAATACCAAAAGTCTCTTCAGCAAGCTTGTTGGCGTCCTCAACAGAATGGCCAATGTAGATGTTGTCAAAGAGGATATCGTTTTGCATGGTCCAGATCTCAAAGCCAATAGCTCCCATGGGCTCAAAGTTGGCAGGGGTCTTGTCCTCGAAGTAGTCGGGGTTCTTGATCTTGCGAGGAGCCCAGGTTCCCTTGTAGGCAGGGTTCTCAATGTAAGGCGCAGTCCACTTGCCCTTGTAGTCGGGGTTACGCTTCATGGGCTTGGTCCAGGGACCACATCCGGAGGCGTCGGCGCACTTGGGGTTGGGAACAGTAGGTGGGATCCAGTCGCCATCCTCCTCGTCATCCCAGTCATCGGGCTTCTCAGCCTCGGGGTCAGGGATGGTGACGGGCTCATTCTCGAGCCAATCCTCAGGCTTCTCGGCCTCCTCGTCAACAATCTCGTAGGGGGCATCCTCATCCCAGTCCTCAGGCTTCTTAGCCGCGGGGTCAGGAATACGGGCCTGGTCAACCCAGTCATCGGGCTTCTTGTCCTTGGCGTCGTCAATCTCGGCCGGGGGGTTGACAGCAGGAGTGAAGTCCTCCAAAAGGCTGCCGGTCTTGACCTCCTCATTGTTCTGCTTGATCACGTAGGTGTTGTTAGGGTGAACAACCAAAGTGTAAAGCTCGGTGGTCTTGACGATCTTGGCGGTAGGAGGGGAGCTGAGATGCTTCTCCTCGTACTCGCCAGTCTTGGGGTTCTTGTGGTTGAAAATGAAGTGAACCTTGTTAGTGTGACCGCACTTGTCGGGCCCGAACATGATCACGTAGGGTGTGGTGTTGCCAAACTCTTCCTGGTGGAGAGCCTTGTTGTCGCGCAGGAGCTTCATGTAAGCACCACCACATTCGAGGCCATCTAAGAACAGGATATTAGCACCTGCCATCAAGCAGCAATCTTCAATCGTCTTGCTTACTTTGAAGCTTAACCTCGTACTGAACAACGAGCGTCTTGCCCTTGTTGTCAATCTTCTTGGGGAACTTGGCAGAGATGGCGTGGTGAGCAGCAGGGTTCTTGACAACAAGACCCTTATCGCCCTCAATTCCCTTGTACTTGACGGGCTCCTCAACGGCCCACTCGCCCACGTAGGCCCATTCCTCGCCCTCCTTCTCAGAGCCGGCTGTGTCCTTCTTGGCGTGGGAAGGCTTCCATCGCTGGTCCCAATCGTCTGTGAACTGTTCGAGGAAGTCGGCCTTGAGAGTGGTAGGCTATAGGATGGCGTGTTAGTTATGAATTGACCAGGACCCAAGCCATGAGAAGCTACACCGAAATCATGGATAGCTGTACTGCACGTCAAGAAGAACTTACAGTGAAAGTGGGCAGCTTATCGGGGACAGCAGGAGAGGCTTCCTTGGCCTCATCAGCATGAGCATTGCCCGCAAGCATGGCCGCCGACATGGCCGCCGCGACGGTGTTGAACTTCATGATGAAAGGTGTCAGATAAACTAATTTCCGGCTTGACTGGATAGACTGCGAAAGCAGAGAAGAGAAGAAGCACAGTTGGAGTGGAAGTGCCACGGAAGAGAGATGTATCACTGGATGAGGGTATTCCCAGCGCTCGAGGAGGTTTAAGAGGTCCAAGAGTGAGGTGGAATGGGAGAAAGAAGAAGCGAAGAGGTGGCGTCTTAACTAAGAGTGGAGAGCTCTGACCTTAGTGTTGAGGACACGTAGAAAGAGAAGCTCAGAGCCGCCCTCCACTAAATCTCAGGGATCACAGAACAGGCGCGACGCAGAGGGCGGGGGGGGGGAGATGGCCCGGAGCCACTAAGGC
>JABFAK010000353.1:0-25474 GCA_013266265.1 Fusarium sp. NRRL 66182
TATATTTAAAAATAAAAATAAAATCTATAAAATATATATATAAAAAGAAATTAGTTTAAAAGCTATTAGCTAAATATCTAATATATAAGGAAATTAAAAAGATAAAAAAAGCTATAGTAAAAAGGCAGTAGAAAAAGTAAAGATTATAGGCCTTTAGAAAATTAAGGATAAAAAAGAAAAAGGCAGAATTGCTATAAAATAATATAACTAAGGAATTCTACTTATAGCTAGTAAATTTATTTATAATTTATAGAGAAATTAAGTCTTAAAGTCTAAGGGTTATCTTATCTTGCTGCGTAGAAAGGGGGGTTGTGCAGAAAGGGGGGTCGTGATACTATCTAGACAAATTGCAAAGCATTCAACATCTACAAGGCTTAGCCACATTGATCATCATAGAATAAGGATAGGTAGCTTACGTTCCTGGAAATGTCGTTGTAGATTTGAGAGGTCTTGGAAAGTTCGTTGGCAGTCCTTCACTGGGCATTCATCCCTACGGGCGCGGGCGTAGCTAACTTCATAATGGCAAACATGCAAACGGCATCGAGTGAGCCTCCCAAGCAAGAGCATTTCGCGCAACTGATGGGTCAGCGAGATACGTCATTGAAAGCTCAGACTAACCGCAGAATCCTCAGCATGTTGTTGAGGCTTTTCGAAGGTCTCCAAGGACTGCTTGAAGACATGCTCTCGACATAGAGAGTACTCTTGGGTCAGATTCCGATCTTGAGTCTAAATTTTGGGTCAGTTGATAAAGAGCAGAGGCATGGACCATTAACAGACGTCAAACTTCTCGACATGGGCTGATAAAGCGTCATCGCTTTCGAATTGATGATAACAGGTGTGACATTGTAGGGACAACATTGTGGATGAAGTGAGGAAGGAGATCAGAGGCGCTTGGGCAAGGACAGGTAAACCCCTCTTTGTCCGTCATTCTCGGTGGTGGGTCACGGAACCAATATCACTCGATGATTGGCCTCTAGCCGAGAGAGCATCCCTGACTTTAATTGGTTCTTCTCACTCCAGGTACGTCAAGGCTACCGGGAAGCAAATATCATAACCTTGATTTCTTGGCTGTGATTTTGATAAATTAAATATCTGATACTATTCCACATAGGGGCTGCATTTAACGCCTTTGATCCCGACCTTTACATCACGGCCCGAGCAACCGATCGATAAGCATAGCTCGGCCAGATGAGGGGCCCCAGCCCCTACAACCTTCATCTGCGAATAGCCTCAATTCAAGGCCTCCGATGACGAGCTGGGGATGTGACGTGTGTGATGTAGCTATTTATAAGTCGGAAGATTGCTGGTACTTGTATCGCACACAAAAATAAGTGGCAGCTAAGTACCGTGAATACATCACATTCCTATTAGTTCGACCCCTGCTCGGTACATCCGACGTGTCTTATCGGTCTTGAAGGGATGAGACCACCCGCTCAGCTCTTGTCCTTACAGTCACAGATTTGAGACTACCCACTCACGCATCCTCAGCCATTATCCTTGCAGTCACAAATTTAAGACTGCCCACTCACCTACCCTTAGCCATTGTCCTTATAGTCACAAATTTGAGACTACCCACCTATAGACTTAACGCAGAACGTCCTGAGCAGTTAGTAAGGAGAGAATATACCTTAACCTAGATCATAGCTATTGCACTATGGAGCCAAATCACAGAATATAGGTCGATTATACGACAAACAGGTTCCATTCTCCTTTTAATCAAAGTCTGGGATAATTTCAGGTGCATTTATAGTCTAAAGCAGCCTACTATGCAGCCTATTTAAGCCAACACGACATTCTATCTCCAAGCCCTGTTTCTAGCAAGCAGGCAGGCAGGGGTGATATTTAGGATGCATAACTATGGTTGAGTAGACCATTTATATAGCATAAGAGAGCCCTTGGATACAAAGCAGCGTTTGTTCATGCTTGTCGTGTCAAATAAGCAAGCAACGGCCCCAAATACTTCCTCCTTCGCGGCCCGTCGATATAACATGAACGAATCTACAGACAACCCGCCAAAATATGACAAGAAACACGGATCAAAGGAAGAACAGGAAAAGAAACCATCAAAGGAGAATTCGTCAGTTCAAGGTGCAATGACTCAGTGATATTAAGTTATCGAATACTCATCTCTCGCAGATCCAGTAAAGGGGCTTCCGGGCTCAGGAGTCATAGTAAAGAGGGCAGAATAACGAGTCACTATGTAGTCAATAGGACGTTGTGTCAATAGAGATATGCCTTGATTCATGAGAAACCCTGATTCAATGCCCCAAGTCACTTGCGTTTCCCCGAGTGTGTGGCTTAGTGATACAGTTGGGGGGCATTCTTTGTTCTTGATGATAGGTATCACGACTTGAACCTTGCCGTTTGGCGTTGGAAGTAAACCAGACCTGTGATGAATCGCATGCGATGTGCACTGAAAGTATTCACCTTTGACAAGAAAACCCAATGACACCTATCATATCAACAGGTGATTTACTACAGCAGATCGCTTAGGAGCCTTACCAAGTAGGTAACTGATTCATCAACTATGGCCTGATGGGTGGGAGACCACTGGTAGCCATAGAGGTTTGTTTCGACCGGAGTAGCTGGTGCTACTGGATTGAACCCGCGCAGTTGGTCTGCTGACTCTCGTGCTTTCTTCCTCAGACGCTCAGATAAGCTGAAGGTCTCGAAGTGCTGAATGATACGCAGAGGAGGTGTAAAAGACGGCAGAGGGGGGAGGCGTGGAGCTAGGTTCCTAGTTTGCAGAGCGAAAAGGAAACGTGAGAACTCTTGTTGATCAAAGAGTCGAGTCCCTAAAGCTTCGCAAATTCGATCATAGCTACGACTATGTTGAGTTACTAATAACTGTAGGAGAGTGACATTCGTACCCAAGATCAGGGCGCTTTAGCCCAACTAAAAATGGAATATAGAGCGCTAAAGAGCCTTGGGCTTCAGGACGAGGTGCTGAGGTAGCGCAGCGTAACTTGAACCTCGCGGGGTTCTCTACGTATTGGCGGAGGTTTGCCAACTTGGTTGGGACTGACGCATCTTAGCCCACATCTTTGCCCACCTTTGCTCACCTACTGTAGAGAAGCAGCTCAAAGGCACGATGTCGGGGGCCAGTCAGGTACAGCTCGTCAAGGAGCTTGACCATCCTCACCACGGTGTTCAAGTACCTCCCTATCATCGGCTCAGTGAGGTCGGGATTACCCAAGAAGGCCCGCACAGTAGAGTAAGGCACTCTCTTCCCATACGAGTCCACTTTGCACGCTGCAAAGAAAACGATCAGCTGGAGGTTGCTCTCCTTGGAGTCAAGATGATGGGTTAAGGCGCCAGGGATCCCCCTAGAGGAATCAAAGCTCTGGCGCACCCTGGCGGCTTGCCACTCCTCTTCGGTTTTGGGAACGGCCTCGGCTAATTTCTTCCAGATGGATTCATGGGTGCGTCGACGAGGTTCGGGTGTTTGGGTTCGAAATTGGCTGAAAGAGCCAGCTGATGAGCTCGGCACTGTCTGGTCCGGCTGTATTCCGCTCATCTCGAGATGTTGGAAATATGAGGCTGGCGGGGAAGAGAAAGAAAAGATCTTTAGAAGTCGCTCCCTATACGGCTAGCTTTCAAGATATCCACGGAACCTTATTGGCTATAGACAGGGTGGCACGGGTTGAGACTCCAGCACGCGTGGCTTTTTTTGGCAAGGATGACAGGTGGGGAAAGAGAGATGAACGGAAGATCGGGCCATCGAAAGGGAAGGATCTTCAGAAGTCACTCCAAATACAGCTAGATCCGATACAGTTTGCCAAGTCATTCCCCGCAAGCCTATCGGCAATACTAGGCAAGTTAGAAACATGGCAATGCGCTGATATGCCAGGGAGGGGTGGCTTACATCGAGTGCACGACAACTTTCTTTGTGGGTGTCAAGCACCCGGCAAGGACGGAAGAGTTCCCGGAAGTGGTCAGAAGATGCTCTGTTGCCCTGCAGGACGTATCATTTTTATTTCATCGCGAGAGGGTATACCAACATGAGCAGTTGCCAGGGTAAACCTACTTAAAGGAGTATGCAACCCAACGAGGCAGCTACAGGCAGGCCTCACCGACACTGGTTTGCCAAACACGTCACTTCAACAGTTCAAGCCTCTCTTTCAAGAAACCTTGTCTCCTGTCTAACGCCCTGTCTGCTCAGTGCATACGATACAACTGGCGCTCCGAAGCTCCCACCCTAGACCTAAGCCCCGATAGGTTCTGCAACACAAAATGGGACCCACTGCCCGACTCATAGTTGTCCTGGGCGTCGTTCTTGTCCTTCTTATCATTGTTATTATTGTTCTCGCCGTCTATATATACAGACTCCGTCGTACAAAGACCCTAGAGTCGGATGAAATACCCCTCCAAAGCCTCCATGAGCAGGGTAACTTCTATCCTTGCATTGGCCTTAGCGGGGGGGAAAACACAATCCGTCACTGGATGGCAGCGAGGGGTCTTGGTGGGGGCCGCTGTCTAAACACGAAGTGGGGTTTCTATGACCTCCAGCTGAACCCGTCTCCTGGTGTCATCCTCCACGATGCGAGTGAGGCCGACAGGTCAGGATGGAAGTCATCAAACAAGCAAGTCATGGTAGCAGGCGAGGATCCTGTTGGTGAAGAAGATTGGCCCAAGAACTGGATACCAAGCCTTGCAGACCCTGTCTCGACCATACTGTCGAGGATCTATGACAAACGGAACAAACTAAAGGAGGGATGGATATAGCCGGGGTTGGGGGAAAGAAAGAGAATGCAGTGCAAGAGGCTTGGGTGTGAACGCTATTCGTATATCAAGTCTATGCCCAATTTATGAAGTAGTCAAGTACAAGTTATAAAGCCGTGGCTCGAGACTCGAGGTACATCCTAGTTCGTGCATGTATAAATATGGTGCTTTCTGCACATTCATCTGCATATTCACCACACTCGGCCAATCGAGGCACATATCATCTTTCCGCTTTGGCTCTTTACACTTCATCTCGCCCCCTTATCCAGCATGAACAGTCTGCACCCAAATGCTCCTCGAAAGAGAGCCTCTAACACTGCTCTTCAGTCTAAAATTACGAAAAGCCCTCGATTGAAGCCAGAACGGGGATGTGAACAGCTCGCGTGGGGGCAAGACGCGGAAGCAGGCCGGAGTAGTCCATTCCCCGGCAACGTCAAAGACACGGGAAGGCAGATCCAGCCCGACAACAACTCTCAACCTAATGAAATGGCAGATTTGACAAAAATATTGGAGGCACTTGAGCTCCAAAGGGAGGATCATGAAAAGCAACAGGCTGAAGCTGGCCGTCGTGAAAGCAAGGCCATCAAGAAGCGCGTGCACGCGGGCGATGGCGAGTTATGTTGCCGTTGTGGAAAGTACCCGGCAGGCAAAGGCTCCAAGTACAAGCATTGTTGCAAGCGTTGTGACGAGGATGGCCCGTCATGTATCACTATGGGTCTAGTCGAGGGAGCATTTGAATGATAGGCAGGATTGTACTTGACTATAGAACAAGAGCGTCAAGGAGAGAGGCGAGAAGCAAAACCGAACCACAAGGAGAAAATAGTCCTCATGTTTAGTGGCTCTGCATTTCTATTAGAGTTCTCCGTCTTCTGTGTTCGAATCATTGTCATCGGGCCCAATAACGAAACACTTTTCCTTTGGGTCGTGGGTTACAATCTGCTGGCTCGGAGCTGTCGCCTGAAATTGGGCGCCTGTTGAGCATCTGCTGACGAGCTGTTCAAGCGTCTGTTGTTGCTGGATGATGCGCTGATCGAGCTGATGCACCATCCTGACGAGCTCATCGAGCTGGGGGGTAGTTATCGGTTGTCGACTGACGATATTCTTCAGCACGTTACAGGTGGTCTCGTTGAAGGCCTGCTGTTGACTGAAGAGTTGATCAATGCGCATATTGGTTGACGTGTAGTGCTGGTTGAGCAGAAGGCCAAGAGCAGGAGAGACTACTGGCTGAGGAGGGGGGGGATTATTATGGTTGTTGATCTGCTTCTTGATCTGCTGGCTGGGGGTCCGCTGCTGACTGGCGATCAGGTCGATGAGCCGATTGATAATATGGTGGTCTGAGGATTGGTCAGACTTCATTGTGATGAAGAGTGTGAGGTTATAGAGGGAGATGGTGAGGGAAGGTGAGGAAGGAATCTGGGCGGGGGGGTAGCTAGTATTTGTGACAGGACTGCCCGTCGATTCCAGTCAGATTACTCGGTCAGCCGCCAAGTAGCCGAGTATAGCTGAAAGCCGAAAGAAGCAAAAACGTATTGTGCCTGGAAGGCGAAGCTGGCATTACGGTTGAGAAAAGAGCGCTAAATCGAGGAGCACTAACACGCCCCCTTGACCATGTTAGGCCGGGGTCCCCGCTTTGCCGTCGACGGGGGCCCATCTTACCCCTGTGCATGCGCACTAACAACCAGCAGCGGGTTGCTGGCACTGGCATCTATATTAGCACAACTACCCTTGCCTCCCTGGCCATCCAGACAACAACCTCTGACGAGAGCTTATCCAAACCACACAAATATGCCGTTTAAATTTCGCAAGGGAGATTTAGAAGACCTGTGTAATGATTCTCGACTTCCTCCAAGTCTTTAAGTAGCTAATTATCCATAGTGGAACATGGCATCATCCAAGAAGAAAGGGCTGACCGAGACAAGGGAGAAGTAGACATGGCTCTTGATGAACTCGAGGAACTTGTGAAAACCGAAGTTGGAGACCGGAAGATAGTACTGAGATTGGCTATAGATGCAGCCAACCGTCCTGAGAATCTCTGGGTCCTATAGTAGAATTCATGTAACTTATCCTGGGAGATGGCTATGCAGAGAAAAATAGCATCGGCCTGCTTCAACTGACTTGGTAGCCGGCCTCAAGAGACCACTGTCAGGGACCGTTTGATGGAGAGCTCAACTATAGGATCCATCTCTTTAACCGTCACAGCATACGGGAACATGGTTGGGCTTATAGTGCAAAGGAGGTAGAGGTTATATCTAAACTCCTTTGGTCAGGTTGCAGCATTGAAGAGATTGACAGGAACATGCCAGGAAGAAGTCCAAATGCACTCTGCCAGGCCATGGACAAGAACCTCTACGGCTGTCCGTCTTGTTGGTATATGGCCTTTAAATCTCAGTCGCTACAAAAGCATAGGAATCTCAAGGGCGTTCAGAATAACTATCCCTGTGCTTGTGGAAGGGTGTTTCCAACCAGGATGAAGCGAGATTTTCATATTTCAGATAGAAAGCATTAAATTTACAGTATGCACACTCTCATCCCAAACGACACAGCTAAAGACCCTTTGGTTGGCTAAGCGCGCTACAGGTGAGTCGCGCCAGCTAGCTGGCTAACCCAAGCGCTACTGCTCGCTAGGTACTGTCTGATATTACATATTACGTGCCCCAACGCGTTACGTCGCAGCATCGATCCAACGTTCGTTCCTGCTCCTACCCGCTTTCGTGGGCGATCACTGCCAGCCCATCTCTGGAGCGTGGGCTCCAACCGCGGGCAGTGATTGGACAAACTGCACTGAATCTTGGCCGTTGCGCAGGGCATAAGCCCGGTAATAGAATGGGTGTCACTTGATTGGCCTGTTTGACTGCTGTTTGCCGGCCAATTAGGTTGCCAAAAGCCCCGATCGGTATTCCCACCCGTCCCTTTAAACTCCAAGAAGGTTGATTTTATAAGTCCTTCTAAAAACAAAAGAGGGAAAGGAAGCACGGTAAAGAGAATCGCAAGACAAAATAATAGAGCAGAAGGCTGCGGATTATCTGGAGCATAAGGTACTCTGGTATGTAAACCTGCATAATATTCTGTACCAGATCGAGCCATTCCGGTCGAAATCGACCTGCAATCGTAGAGTTGCAAAATTCCCAGTACTCCGGATACCACCCTGAGACCTCCCAGTCTATAATTTTAATCTTATATCTCTTCGATTCATCTACTCCAGTCCTTCTTATAAGAATATTTTTAGGTTGCAGATCCCCATGGGTGAATTTGACCTGGTGATTGCGTAATGTTGCCCTTATAAGTGTCCGTAGGAGTGTGAGATGTGCCTGGGGCTCATTTTCTGCTAGCCGCTCGAGTATGCCTTCATTGAGGTCGTCCTCTGTATTGAAAGGACCAGACATTGCTGCGTTCTGATCTGGGGTCCAGAAGACTCCATCGCTGAAGGGCCGTCGATTGAGGGAACCCAGATAAGAGGGTGGCTCAAGGCTGCGCAAGTCCTGCAGAGCGGCACGAAGTTGATTGGTGATTTCTAGTTTATCGGGAGCTTCGAGGCATGGCCAGAGATCTGCCAGACTCTTGGAATCGATGTACTCCATGACGATGAAGTTGATTCCGGTCTCTGGCTCCACTATTATCGTGTAGACTTCTGGTACTGGAACTTTGCTGTTCGTTGATAGGAATTGGAGGGCCTCGGCTTCTTGAAGAGAGACGGTAGGACCGAACTTGACTGCCAAGTTTTCGCCAACTTTCACAACGGTGGCCGACGCATCAGGGGGGCTAAGCACCTTGGATGATGCTCGTATTTCCGCGATCGTGGGAGTCCGAGGTGCCATTTTCCCCCCTCTTATGGCTAGACAGTAGAAGTTGAAAGATGTTGGTTTGGAAGGGAAGAGCGGGGAGGCTTATAACGTCACTTAGAACAAAGCGCCTCCAATCAAACTCTCCTTTTCAAAGCCCAGTCATTAAACTCAATTTTATTTATTTATCTTAGAAATAATTATATTAAATAACCTTACTTTCCTGCAAACGAGTTATTAAACACGCTTCGGCGGGTTTAACATGTCAGGTCGCGCGATTGGCTGTAAAGCAAGAGCAAACTACGCGACTTCCCGTTAATCTCATAATTCCTCCCCTCCTTTACTCTCTCTCTTTTTTTTTTTAACCGCCAGACACGATGGCGAAGCAAAATGATCTAAATCTCATCGCGCAACGAGCCAAATCTCGTGGACCCTCCTTCACTTGAGCAGTCCCCGAGATCTTTTCAACCCAAGATGCGCCGGCCCGGTTCAGTGTTGTTCAAGAACTCCTTTGTTAAACCAGAGGATGTCGATGATTCAGCCTCTTCGCCCATAAAGGTAACTTGCACCCTGCATCGTTGTGGGTGGTCTCCTGGTACTCTGGAGTATGCTGACCCGGAAGTCTCCCAGATCCGTCTCGGACGCGACACGGTCTTTGCTACTGGACACCAGAACGACATTAATCATCCCAACGTCCTGCGGCTTTCGATCCTTCGCAGCTCCCTCGAACACGCCGTATCTTCATTGCTCTACTGGCTCCCCCGAGCTATCCAAGCTCTGGGTATATCGATCGCCCCACGCTATTTCCTTCCATACAGGGTCGTCCTTAAGAAATCAAAACCAGGCTGGGATAAGGAATTTGATATCGAAAAGAGCATGTATGAGAAGTTGAAGGATTTGCAGGGTAGCTTGATACCTAGGCTTTTTGGGGAGGCTGATTGCTGCGGCACCCGCGCCCTAGTTCTCTCTGAAGTCCATGGTGTCGAACCATCTGAACAGAAACCCCCTTTTCTACAACCTGACGAGTTCCAGCGCCGGCTTGAGACGAGTTTTCGCGCGCTGGCGAAAAAGGGACTGGCTTGTGGCGACCTGCAGCTCGCTAATTTCCTCATCGTTGACGACCGACTCGTCATTCTGGACTTGGAGGATGTGTACAAAGATACGCCTGATAACATCGAGTACGCAATAAAGACGCATGCGGAGCACCTCAAAAAGCAGTACGAGAGACACTTGGAGGGGATATCTGACGATTGGTAGAAGGCCGGATCTATGTGCCTGTAATATGGGTAAAATATCACAGACTCGCAACAGACCAGAGTGCGATTTGCATTGGTATTGTTAATTAGTTGAATGTGAGACGTATCCCACGCGATACATCTGCTGCATCATGGGCTCCGATCATCTTCCGTTGGTCTGTTTGATCCCGATTGCCATACTGACCGCTTGGCGGATTTACGGCGAGGAAGCTGTAATGATGGCCGTCTATTCACAAAGGCCAGAAAGATACACAATGATAGGAATCGACTAGGGAAACAAGTGATAATACCCATCCTCATTCAGTTGAGCCGGGTGTTGTTAGAATAGAGCACAGCATGCTGGGACGAGAACCACCATTCCAGGAGGTCAGGTTGTGCGACCTCAAGGCTTGTAATACTAGCAGGGATAACTTTCGCAGACTGGGTCATTATCACGACTGCATCAATGACGATTCTAGCACTCTCGATATCTGCCAGAAGAGTTTATTGCGGTGCGGCAAACCGATGTGATCCTCTCTATTCGAGATGTAGAGAAATACATGATTTTTGACCTCCCCTCAAGAACCTTTGCTTTATCATGCCCGTCATGGGAGAATTGACCTTGTGTCATGAACAAGGAGCTCATGTAGGCTCTCGTGCCGACATATACAGATCCGTATACAGGAACATAGTAGGGCCATGGTGTTATTATGTTGTGTCCCGGGCAATGTTTGTGATATGTAGCCAATATTTCCTGGAATAAACCAGGGCCCAGGTAGCAGGTCTACCGTACCTCATTCCATCCATCTCCAAGCCCGTATTCCTCTCCATCGGTGTCCGTATCAGATACATCAGCCTCATTTGCACTTGCAGGTATGAATGAGCCATGAAACGATCCACCTTCATCTCCACTCTCAACAGGACGGAAAGGCATGACTATAAAATGCCAGATGGTCGTTTATCTCGATTCACATAAGGGATCATGATGTTCTTACGGATGTATTGATTGCTCCAACGCTGCCTTATCTCGTTGCGACCCGGTCAATTTGTGAACAGCTACACTTGCTAGGTAAGTAATTCGATGCTTTACTATAATTGATTTTGGTATGTAGTACTAGGAAACGCAGCGCGTTTCTGGTGAATATTCTTGAGTAGGGTCAGACAATGCCCACTAGGCACGCCGCTTCGCCGCTCGCGGTCTCAAGTCATGATCGCGATAAGTGACATTGACATCACCTAATCGCGGTTCAAAGTCATCATCATGATAACTAGCCCTGGTATCAACCGCATTTTCCTGCTTTTTAAACTTCTCCTCATCATCCGAGGCCAACTCCTCAAGCGAACTGGATGACACTTTGCGTTTTCTCACCTTGCGAGTTGACCGGATACCTCTAGCATCTTTAGACTCTCTGTCCTTCTGCCCCTTCTCAGCACGATTCAAGAACTCACAGATCTTGGCAAAAGAGATGGATATGGGGATATTTGGAATGTCTTGACACGATTGATCTGGGGCGAAGTCGTGAAGATATAGAGTCAAAGTGCTCTCAGGATTTAACGGCTTTCCATCGGCTGTCCGGAAAGGCTATAGTAGAAAAGTCAGCTGATGTTCTTCTAAACCAGTGCTGAGGATAGAACAGACCTGTGCTTCGATGGCTTGCTCGTAATCCAATATGTAGTCGTCAGGGTCATTACTTTCCGGGTCGGGGTTGAATTGGGATTTCCACAGTGAGACAGTGGACTGAGTATTCCCATAGTTGATGTCAACGCAGATGACGGCTTTGATGTTTCCCTCCGAGTAGTTAATATACTGCTTGGCGAGCTTGGACAGTTGCTTTCCGTCCTGAGAGTATGACACTTCGATAACTACGCCAGGAAATTCAGCTCCCTCAAACCTAAATTGACCATCTGGCTGGCGGCGCAGACAGTTCGGTATCTCGTCCTGCTCCTCCTTGTCGCCAAGGTAAATACGGGAAGAGCCGCCACCTTCAATCTGGGAGGTAAATCCACTAACTTGACTGTTATCACGTCCAACCCTCTGAATTTCCTGATCTATAGATCTACTTAGAGAGTAAACGAATGTGTCGTGGGTTGGAGAAGTCATGCGCAAGATAATAAGACCTCGTTTGGGGTCGTAGTCGAATCGTTTAAATGCAGAATCAATCTGCTCGCAGGCGCTGGCGTACTCTGCCGGGCTTAAGGGAATGTAAGTCAGAGGCGCGACGTCGCAAGTCTCAGCTTTGCGCTTAAAGTCAAGAAGGCGCTGTGGTAGAGTCCGAGGGTTTCGAATGCGTTCAACCTCGATCGTCGCGGGAGGTGAGGGAAGGGTGTTGCGCTCTGGCGGAGTGACTTTCCGAGGCGACTTGAAGTATTGTTGCTGGGGTCCTGGTTCTAGAGATTGTAGCTCTCCAGATGCCTCGCGTTCATTCGCCATGACTGAGACTGCGAAAAGAAGATGGTTGGGGCATCAGATGGTTGATGTCGATTCCGCTATTATTTGTTGTTTTGGTCAAGTTCCAAGATGACATGACGCGAATGTTTGGGCAATGGCGCGGAAGAATAATGATGCGCTGACGTGTCTGTGGTCACTTATAACCGACCGGGTTAGCCAATTGTTTATATGCTGGCGAGATAATCTATGTGGGTCTTCCTACTACTCTAGTATTCTAGTCGGTAACGGGGCCCGTTACGGGTTTTAGGCCAATCAAAACTATCAAATTCGACATGGGCCCCTCGCCAAAAGGTTCTCGAGACGAAAGACGTGACATCCTGATCAGCTGACGCCGTTTATCACATTCAGCAACCACTTGCAAACGACCGTTCGAACAAAGACATTGGGACATCTGCCTCTTTTCTTACCATCGACTCTCGACATGTCGGAACGGGCCAGCACCCGTCTCGAAGGCCTCCCTACTGCAGTGACTGTCAGAGAGTCAATCCGGGAAATAGATGATAATTCCTGGCTTATCGGGAATAAAATTCTGCTCTCACGCGCTTCTCTTTCAGAGTGTACGTGGGGAGACAGAAATGGCGGAGGTTACTCGATCTCTGATGCACCACTTCCACTGCCAGAGAGTCGACCTCTATCGGATACGAGCGACATCAAGTTGGTGTACGATGCTGGAGGGGTCTCCGCCGTCTTTAGCATTGGCGATGCCTTCTGTAAGGTCAAGATTCTGGATGTGCCAGACGCGACGAGGGAGCACGTCACGCTGGCATGGCTCCACCAACGGACTTGGAGCTTTGCTATTCCAGATGTTCTCTACCACGCCGAATACGATGGCCGCTACTATATCATACTGAGCCGGATTCCCGGAGAAACTATCGACAGCTTGTGGGCTGCCTTGGACGAGTCTATGAGACAATACTATGCGGAGAGGATTGTTGATATCTGTAAGGAACTGGCGGTCCCTGCTGACGGGAGCAACATCAGTGGCGTGGACGGAGGTGCTCTCCCAGAACGATACCTGTGTGGTCGAAAGGTGGACTGCAGCCCACAGAATCTACGCAAGACCTGCTTGGGGCTCGGCATGGACTGCTCGAATCTTGTGTTCTATCACTGCGACCTTGGCCCATCTAACGTCCTGGTAGACCCGGCTAATGGTTCTATCGGTATTATCGATTGGGAAACTGCCGGGTTTGTGCCTATAGAATGGATTAGGACCAAGTTTCGCACTTGTAGTGGAATGAATCTTTCTACCGGTGATGAATTAGATTGGAGAAGGAGGGTGATGCTTTGTATGGGAGAGCTGGGCTTTACTGACGTTATAAAACAGTTTATTGCGTGGAGTAAATAAGGTATACCAGCGATATCATATACAGCAGAAAGCAAGCAAATCCCGAGGAAGAATGGACTAACAGGGCACTCTTTGATCTTTAATTACTAAATACGTCCTCAGAGCGGCCTTCAACCATGATAAGACCAAAAACATGCTAAGTTGTCCAGCAGTCATCGCGTTTCCTGGAGATGGCCTGTCATTAGCCCAGCGAATTCCCTCCTCACGACTGCACCATGAGCGGCCATTTCAGAGAACCTGGGCAAGCTCCTGTCCACAGGTACCGCCCCCTGACAGAGTGCCTGCGCAGTATTTCGATCCAGATACGTTGTTATATTCACTGGCACCGCTCTGTTATCCCTTCTCTCTTTCATCACCCTCGAGCTGGATGGGTGGCAGCCTACAACGCAATGGTATTGTGAACCTCGCGAGCTATGCCCGAAGCTGCCTAATTATTTGGTCAGTATAGCCGCCGGATATTTTTCATTGAAACCAATCTTGGGCAAGAATTTCGCTTGGCGTGGCTCTGAGGGATGGTTCAAGCTTCAATAAAGGCGCAATTGCTTCGGCTATCCTCGCAATTTCCTCTGTCGTGAACTCTGCCTGTTTATCATTGCCAAAATAAGTTTCTTCTAGCCATTTTTGAAGCGTAAAGCCCCCATCCTTTTGAGGCGCATCTTCTTCTTGCATTGCATGCCATTTGGCCTGCCACCTCGACGGTAGCTCGTCAGAGGTGAGCTCAATCATTTGCTCAACGAGAACAGAGGGAGTCAACATAACGACGTCGAACGGAGGTTGCCCGGTTATAAGTTCGAAAATCTACGCCCGTTAGGTTGTCCACTTTGAAGATTCAATGGGTGTTTACCAGACAGCCGGCACTCCATAGATCTACTCGACGATCCAGCCGGTCCCCAAAAACGATCTCTGGTGCCCGTACAGGCAATGGGGTATGCAGCGTGCTTGGCGCATTGTCGCCAAAGAAGGCTTCTCCAAAGTCAATGATCTTGATTGATGGGCAAGACAGCATAATGTCTCTTCTCCGGAAGAATGCAGGTCGAATAATCTGAGTCGGTACGTTGTGCGCCAAAGGCCCACCGTCTGATCTGGTCACTGCGCCTGTCTTGGGCTTCCCCAGCCTGGCAACGAAGTCTTGTTCGTTTAGAGAATCAAGATCGGACATGACTAGAGCAAGGTTTCGAGTGTGCAAATCTATAAGCAAAGTTAATATGATACGGAAGTGCCTAAGGTGTACAGGCCTCACCCCCATGCCCAATATCGTTGACCGCGAGGAAATCGAGCCCTTGCAGCGCCTGCTTAGCGAATACTTTCGCAAGCTTGCAAGGAAGTCTGTCATCTTTGCAGTGTAATTCAACAACATCTGCAACACTAGGTCCTACAAGCTCCAGCACCAGACAATCGTGAGAACCATTAGGACCGACAAGAGTGAAATTATCTAACAGTCGGTTCACATAAGACGACCCGGGATGATGCATGGGTAGAGCAGACAGTGCTCGCAAGATCTTGAGCTCGCCGCTCTCTTCAACCTCGGATATCGTGATCTTTACTGCAACATAGCGGTCGTCCCTTGCACAGAATTAGAAAACAGCGTTCCCTGGTCTCTGTTGTAGAAATAGGCATACTTCTGGTCCTTTGCGGCCCATGTGGTAGAATAGCTACCCCACCCTAGCTTATGGAGAATTTTATACCTTCCATTCTTCAGGGCATCACCCAATGCAAGGGGATGGTAGCCACCTGGTCGATACCGGTGTAGCGGCTCGGCATCGACATTGCAATTGCATGTTTGTGCTGGCATCTGAGAATGATAATAACGAGTTGAATTGAGTCGCTGCAGGCAGAGAGGACCAAGTGAGTAGATCTTGGTTGGAATGAGAAGCGTCCTCGGAGAAATTGGGTATGTCATGGTTGCCGCTGTGTTGTTTTTATTCGTCTTTGTTTTTTTACGCGACATCACTCCGGATATGACCATCGAGTGTTAAGATTGATACAATAATCTTGAAGAAGCTTCAAGGTGTGCATCCCATCCTGCTTAAATCCTAGCGCTTCGGGTCGTCCCTGCACCGCCTCAAGTGCAGGAAAGCTGAGGGATAAATGTGATAGCAGACGCGCACGGGTTGACGTGAGCGAGACTAGAAAGGCTTGTAGGATCGTAGTTTCGCGTCGCGTTGTGGTGTCGACAAGGTTGAAGTGATTCGAGCCGTAGAAAACCGCGTTGGTCTCGTGTTCATTGTACTCTCGACATTTCGCCAATGCCAATTCAGGCCATTGCGTTGGTTTGCCGGGCACAAAGAATTCTATCGGTCGGCTTGCTGATTCTTGGAAGACGAATATTGGACTCAAAGCGACGAGCTTTTTGTTATAAGCCTGCTTGCGAGCCTCTGGCGACATGTTGGAGAAGACATCCTTGGGCGAGCCCAGTCCGGCTTCCTCGCTGGATGCCCTGGTTTCGAGAGCGCGTGCGGATAAGCAATAAGGAGGAAGATGCGGGTGGTGGAAAGATTTTGATTCCAGAGAATGAAACAAAAAAAAAAACGAACCAACATGGGGAAGTGGAGCCTTTTGTGCGCGAGGAGGGTAAGCTCGACACAAGCAGATTATATCCTAAAGGATTTTAGTTATGTAATATTATTCTTTTATACACAAAGCCTCGTCTTTTTATGTATTTCCAATTTAGTTATGATCCTTTCGTTCTGCCATCTCTTGCAGCGATACTAATATCTCTTGGAACATCGGGCATACTTCCGGGGCCTTTCTTGGTCATAATAACAGAGCAACCCTGCGTGAACGACACAGACGAACAGCCTGTGTCGCAATCGAATTGGGTGATTGTCCCAGCTGGGTACGAATGGTAATTCCGCTCATCATCCGCCGTAAACGTTTCATTCGTATAACCTCTCCACCGTCCCTCCTACAACCTATTAGTATTCATCCTAAAACTTGAAGCTCGGCTGTGCTACCAAATCTTCAGCAGTGGTTTTTGACATTTTGTTTCTGATGTGGTCGTTTATGTCGTTGGTGAGTCTTGCGTAGGTTTATATCTGGAAAGACTACTTTGAGGTGGGGAAAACTCGTCTGCTCGCTGCCTGAGGAGACGTTTAGCGGCCCGACTCACAACCAATCACTAACAAGCTCGGAGATGGTCGGCTACCACACAGCAGGACCCCTCCTGAATTTTTGAAATACATAAGCAGAGATGGCTTGGATATGTACTGGAGGGTCACGTGTTAAACGCTAAACTTATTTTGTACACACTTATCCGGAGAGAGTCACATTTAAACACTAAAACTATCAACCTCTATTTTATAAGCCAAACCTATTTACAAACTCAATACATTCCTGCATCTCAACGAACACATCCATAATGACGACTTGGCCAGGAATCACCTTACAAATGACACAGCTTGTGGTGGGCTTATGTTGAGGCTCTCCAGCCCATATCGACGTTTTCTGACTAGCTTGTAGAACATCCTCGCCCAAGATCGGCGCGACTTGTTTCTTCAACGCTTCTAGATCACAGCCCTCTGTCTAGAGAAATTAGTATCACCAACAGCGAAACCAGAACACATACCAGTATCATAAAACTCTGGGACAGCTCCAGTGAGTTCCAACAAGAAATTCTGGTCAAATAAAATTGTCAACCTGATGCAAGCGTCAGGTACTGGAGTCCAACACCATTACAGGCAGTCCCTACCGAGACTAGCGCATTTCTTGGTCAGTTCGAGGAATAGCCTCTCAAAGACGTTTCATTAAAGCGCATCACTGAAAGCGGCAAGACGAGTTTTCAGCCTTAGGTGCAAAATCATCCGGTGGCAAATGGAAACCAGATAAGGAAGATACTATGCGCAGGATGAGATAAGACGGCCGTTCTTAGGCCGAGATCCAGCGTGCCCTTCTATATCGTTCCCAGGGCATAATCAAAGTCCGGTACTCGACGAACCTTAAAGGTTGACCCAGCCAAGTACAGAGCTTGAGCAAGCCACCTGTTAGAAGGTATAAAGGTAATAGAATATCAAGAAAAGAAATATAACTATCTCAAACGTCTGCAATTAGCCCTTCATATGCAAAATATTTCTTGGGTTCTCGGATTATAATTGATGTATAGTGACCGCAAAACCTGGCGTGAATCTCTGTCGGCTGGTAAATGCCTGGATGCGCGGGCTATTGCGGCAGGACGATGCCACAGGTCGTATACATGGCTGGTTTAAGCGAACCAGATTAATGTCTCTCTAGCAATATTAATAGACTGATTACAACCCCTTAGTCCCAGCTGACCAATATGATTATTATTAGGTCTTGGGCACCACCCATCGTGCCCTGGCGTATCCTCCTCTGGATACTATTTCATATCCAATCTTATCGATAAGCGATGTAGATGGTCAGCCAACTGGAGTCTATTTTAATACAACATATATTCCTGGTTAGATAATAGAATTTCCATGGCAAGACTGACGATGTTTCTCCTCTGATGCCTGGTTCATAGATATGGATCATACTACATGGGCCTCCATTCTTTGGCTAGCATACAGTGCTATACCACAATACCAAGTAACTACTACTGAGCAGATTACATCATGACGATGACAATGTCAAGGCCGTCTTATCGATAAGGAGTAAGCCGGCCTAATGTAGCAACAGGTCGGAAATTTTCGCTGACACGAACCCCTCCCCTCATCCAAGCAAACAAGACAGCGAGCCGCGACGCATCTCCTGTCAAGATCCCTTTGTTATTCCATTGCGCGCAAAGATATTGATATCGTTTGGCACGTTCGGGAGGTGCCCTGGACCCTTCTTTGTCAACAGCACTTTCCCGTCCTGCACAAATGTTACAAGGGTGCAGTTGGCGTCGCAATCAAAGACGCTGATGGAGCCTGCGGTGTACTCGTGGAATTTCTTGGGCTGCTCGCCGTCGAATGACTCGTTGGTGAGGTCGGTCCAGAGACGTTCCTAAGGTGTGTAAGCCTCGACCGCACCCAAGGACTAGATTCACGTACCAGATCGTCCGCAGTCGTTTTGGCCATGGTTAATCACAGCTTCAATTGTGTTATGACCTTGTATAATTGACTTGTTCATCTGCGGCAGGTTCCGACTTTAAAGATTTGGCAGGTTGGTGCCCAAATAAGGGCCTAGGTTAAACACACTCGCGTGGGTGACGTGTTGACTGCCTGAATGGAAAAGCCAAGGAGAACATTGAGGCCAATCAATAAGACTGGAGTACATCTCCACCCGCAATCACGTGAGCGGCCCCCCGGTTTACAAGCTCGATAGCATCATGACGTGTTACTAACACATCAATCACTACACTATGTCCAGCATAACACCGTAGCCTTGACGCAAGATGTTCTTACTTGGTCACGTCCTTTCCATGTAGTGATGGCCTGAACTGAGTTGAATACGTCTTCGTCCAACGTAGGTGCAACTAGGTATTAGCGCAGGCTTCGATCAGGCACGAAAGGTCAGCTCACCTCCGTAAATGTCGGGTCGGTACCCAAATAGAGTCGCGAGTAGGGCCTCACTAAACAGCGCAGTCAACCGAATACCGCAGTCAGCCGATGCCAGTGGTAGATAGACAGTGACCACTCGGTTCAGGGCAAGGGCGGTCAGTCCCTGAAACTTGTGCCCATGCGGCACAGTCTCAGCATAAGCAATGGCTTCGCTCCATGCCACATGAACGTTCCCAGTCATGGAAGAGGTGAACTCCCCGACTTGCTGGTTGAATTCTGGACATGTTAGTTTCAATGGCATGCAGTCACACATAGACTGACCCTGAATTAGAACTGGATTACCGGACCCCTGAATGACTTGGGCTAGTGGACCACTGGTGTAGATGATTGATCGTATCCGAGAACCGATTTCTTTAGCCTGATGAACGACTTCTTCCAAATCGCCCTTGTCCATTCTCTTGATCTTTGTTGTAGATAGGCACAAGCCCAAGGTAACTATTGAAGGGACGTCGAGCTCCCGTAGAGAAGCTAAATTACGGTCAAGATTATCACCAGCCAAGGCCGAGAACATGTTTCTGAGTCGGAGCAATGGAAAATGGTCAAACCCTGTGAAATCCGGTTGCTCAGCGGCTAGTGCATCACTGTTTGTCCCTGCTCACTAATTGCAGTCCGCCACTCCTATTGCCATCGAGCTCGTGAAGGCATATGAGCTGCCAGTCTTGGCGAAGTAGTCTCTAATGACCATGAGTTACAGTAGCCCATTATGCAGCCCGTCATGATCCTAGAGCTGCAGCTTCTTCAAGCCAATACATCAATGCGTCTCCTGCCAAGTTGATGCAAGCCTTGTTCTTTTCTTTTTGACAAGAATTACCGATTACACCAAGGATGCACGGCCATTGTCCACTGAATCAAGCATAACCAACAGCATAGGATGTGGTGAACAGGCAACAGACTGCAAAGTATAAGAGATAGCCTTTTCTTGCGGCAGGGTCAAGAGAGAGAGCTCTAATCACGTACATGATATCTGATAAGCCCAAATCAACATGCCAGACACCTCAAACAACAAAGACCAACCGAATCCAAGTGCTCCTAGTAACCACTCATCAGGTAAAGCTCAGAGTCCTCATCATGTTTATTGAATCTTACCATCCAAGGAACTCGCCAGATCAAAGGCAACGATCCCGTTAAGCCAGAGGAGGGAGCCAGCGTGACGGTCACTGACGTAGGGAAGGCAGGGTACCAGTATACTAACAAGTAGGGATAGATACTGAAATATAATGGAGAGTTCTTGATGGAGAGTGTGTTATGCCTGGCCCAAGCAGGAGGCCTGATTTGACGTCCCATGCCACGTCTTCTTGGAAGCTTTCGCTACCAAGTGACATTACTGCCGGCTCGGAAGTAGGATGAATAGGAACAATAATTTTCACCCAATTGGGGTGGACGGTGATGGGGCCAGTATCATGGCGGACTGAAATCCTACTTAGGTGCATTACTCCTGGGCTGATGAAGCCAAGTTCAACCTTGCGGGTCAGCTCAGTTCTTGGCCTCTGAGGTGTTCACTTACCAACAATCCGAGAACCATGCTGCATACAGCATCGTGGCATGTGGCCCAGTCGAATTTAAAGCTGACCACACCCGGGATCTCCAAGGGTGCACAGCCATCCTGCTCCTCTGCTGCCGTAGCTGACTTTTGCTGAATCGTCTCTGGAAGATCAAAGCGTTTGTAGCCACTAACGCAGTCAGGGATAGCAAACATCTTCTCGGTATCGAGATGTTCGGTTAGATCAATGTCGTCCTCGCCTGGATCAATATCATTCTGGATTGTACCAGCATCAGTCGGAACCCATTGATCACGGACCGGGTCGTAGCGACCCTCTGTCGGAGGCTGTGGTTGCTGGGGAGCGGGGAGTATATGAGGGACGGGCTTCCTGCTTTCCAGGACCGACACGAACTTGAGGAATTCTGGCTCCTCCAGGACACTGGTACCGAGAGCTTTGCGGATTCTGTTGTAACTATCCACCCAAAGTTAAGCCAGGCGATACTGGTCAGAAAATGTACATACCTGTATTCTGGGAGCCGATACGCAATTATAAATGGAAGATATAGTGCCTGAGATGCATGTTCCTCAGGTACAATCTTGACACTATGAAAGCATGACTTGAACTGTTCCGGTTCTTGCTTATAATAGGCTAGAGACGCTAGGCCCAGGGGTACTCCCTATCGTTAGTAGCATAAGAGAGGAGCATGTCTACATCACTCACCATAAAGTAGGACAGCCTCAAAGGCACGATGCCGCAATTTCGGGTAAATCTGGTCCATCAAAGCAATGACACCTCGTAAGAGAGATGCATAATTGCGAGCAGTCAAAACCGAGCAGTCAGTCTGGGCACTAGCGGCGTAATTGCGATAAGCCTTATCCTCATCTTTGCGACTTTCTACGCAGAAGATGGCTATATCAATGAGCCTCTGCAGATCTTTCGGCAAAGACCTGTTCGTAACAAGATTTGAAACCCATGTATTGATATCATCAGGGGTCACAAACCGACGCTGCCTTCTCCTTCTCTGCCATTCGTCCTCGGACTTGGGGATGCACTCCCTCAACGCCTCATTTCGAGACCGTGGTGGTGGTGGTGGTCGCTGGTGCGACTGCGGAATATCAAGCTGAAATGAGTTGAAACATCCCTGTTCCAAGCTGCACGATGGCTGTCTTTTGCTCATTGTGCAAGTTCGTTGAAGAGAGTGAGTTGATGCAGGAGAGAAAATATACGCGTGTCGCCGCGGTGGATAAGCGCTAAGAGTGCTAAGAGTGGTGCCAGAGGCGCACAAGCTATCCAATGAGAACCGAGAAGTTGAGACACCCCGGAAGATGTGTTCCCCGATTCGAATCACAAAGTTGGTGATCCAAGATAGGACTAGTTTTCCAAGACACTAAATTGCAATACTACCTCAACGGGACAGAGGCGGGGTGTGTGCTTGACGCTTAATGGGGCCCAGACGGGTTTGGGACAATGCCGAGACGAGCATCACCAATACCCGGTCTGTGTCGATTACTTACTCAAAGGTACTTGTTAAAAGAAAGGAAGCACCCATGGCTGGCCAGGTCGACGTACTTAAGGATTGTGCAACCCAACAAGGCAACTGCTGGCAGGCCTCACCGACACTTCAAGCCTCTCTTTCGAGCACCCTTGTTCTATTCTAATCTTCTTTGACGCCCTCTGCGACCGCAGCCGTAGTGCACAATGTCCAACATCGAACTGGTGATTGGTGTGGTATGTGCCATGTCCGGAGCACTACTATGCCTCATTTCGTGGTTTCTCTGGCGCCGGGCCAACCAGCACTGCACAGACGAAGAAGGGCATCCAGCTGGTAAGAGAGGATGCTACCCATCTATGCTCACAGGGGCTGATAGTAACAACAGATGGACGCTCTACGTCTTCTTCCCTACAACTTTACCCAGAACCACAAGCGCCATGCTTGACCCCTCCGGTGGACCAAGTCGTCGATTATGGACTTATTCTCCCTGCAAAACTGGTCGTAAGACTAGCTGATGCAAACAAGACATTTCCAATTCCCTTGTTCAGAAAGTCTGCTCGAGTACACATCAACCCACATCTCAAAGACGACGGATTGTGGGATGAATTTGAGTGCGAGCGGCTCCCTACTATTACAAGGATAATATATCACCAGGAAGTCGATGAGGATACTATAAAGCCCTTTAAAGAAGTCCTACCAGTGCATGAGGTCAAGAGCAAAGAACCTAAATCACTGCTAGGCGAGGTTGAGCGGATTGTAAAGTCGTTTGCATAGCGACATGGGGAGTTGAGCAGCCTGAGTGCCAGCTTGACGTGGCCTATACCCACCCGACTCATCGGCCGGTAGAGATTGTGGCACATTCTGGTCCGCACATGTATAAATATAGCGCTCTCTACACATTCATTTGCATATTCATCAAGGTCAACAGTCTCTTACATGAACGCCGCTTGTTCTTATTCGCCAATCGGGACATCCTTCAAGTTTACGCGCTCACCTCCACCCGCACCCAATAATGGACAACTTGCACCCAAACCCTCGAAAGAGGGCCTCCTCCAGAAACATTGGCTCTGAGATGCCAAAGAGTCCTCGATTAGAGCCCAAGGTTGATATCGAGCAGCCCATGTCAAAGCATGGTGAGGAAGCACGCATCGTAATTCCATTGTACCTGACAACGAACGGTGCAGATATGAAAGAGCAGCTCCAGCCCAACGACAACTTCCTTTATGACGATGAGACAGAGGATATGACTGTCAAGTTTATCCAACTGAGAATCGAGAGAGACAAACACGAAGAGCACCAGATGTCAATTGGCCGTCGAGAACAAGCACCCTGTAAGATGCGCGTACGCAAAAGCGATGGCAAGTGGTGTTGTAAATGCGAAAAGTACAGCGTCAGGGGCTCCCAATGCAAACGTTGTGGTCACCTTGTTTGTGACACTTGTGAAGATCAGCACAGGAGAGACAAGGACAAAGATGGACCGTCATGTATCACCATGGGTCCAGTCGAAGAAGAATTTCAGTTGTAGTCAATATAGATGTTAAAGAGCGGAGCGAAGAGCCTCTAAATACAAAGAAGACATAGGAGAGCCCCAATCACAACAAAAATATAGTCCCCATACCCAACCTCAACCTGTTGATTTATTCACTGTCCGAGTCAACGTGATCAGGCTTAACGACAAAACGTTGGGGCTGTGGAAGTACTTCTGGAGTGGAAGGAGGGGCGACTTGGCCGAGACCTGCTAGCCGAGAGCTGGAGGGGGAAGAATAAGGGCTGGTGGGAGTAGACCATGCGGCAACCATCGAAAAGGGTATCTATCAATACGATTGTGGATCGAACGGCACACTCCGAGAAACGAGACATCTTCCTCAGTGTTGAGGATTCGGCCGCGTCGTGCACAAACAATGGCAGAAGCAGCCGTAAGCTTCAGATCCACGCTGTTCGAGTACTCGAAAATCTCGAGTTTTTCTAGCCGGTCGAAAAAGTGAAGGATATCATTCTCATCGAGCTCCTCTGGTTCCTGACTGGATGACACACACGATAGAGGCGCGAAAGCGCGGATCGTGCTCCAATTCTTGTCGAAGCCCCTCTCTCCAACGGCATCGGAAGTAGAAAAAGACAAAAACGACAACAATTTTTCGAGTTCCGGTGAGAGTGTTTGGAGTGCCATTGTGCCTGAGGGCGCAAGCTTGTAGAAGGGGAGAGTTGACAAAGGAAGCGAGGTGAGGAAGAAATCAAGGTGGGGGATGGCCAGTATTTGTGACAGGAGCCCGCCTACTCGTCACTGGTTTCAAATCAGTCCCCATGTAGCTCTTTCCAGTTTTGTTCTCGTGCAGCTGAAACCTAGAAGAAGCAAGCGCATTGTGGTCTGAGACGTTGAAACCCGGAAGGCGAGGCTGCTAGCAAACTTGCAGTTGAGAGAACTGCGCTAACTCGACTCACACGCCCCCCAGCCATGCGTCGTCGATTCACACCCTTCTCACCCTCCTGGGTTGCCCTGAAATCGGCGGTCAAATAGTACAATGTATTGCCGTCCTGCAAGCTGCATGACAGCAAGTGCCCCATCTCCCTAGTCTAGGCCAAGAGCCTGATTGCAGCTGACAGGCCTCTGAATGGAAAATGTATTTAAAGCCTAGGTAGTTGTGTCATCAAGAATAAACGAGCAGACCTATCTGTTCTTCGTCATTTCAAATTATCCGCTCAGAACTTGCACCTTCGAACAGCCGCCAAGTATGGCAACCATTTCACCCCCTCTGCCGCCTCCAAAACGCTTTCCAAAGGGTATGCCATATACTGTGGTTGTCGACATAGTTTTCCAAGAGCTAGGTAAGGTTATACTTGCTGACTCCCCTAGTATATGCTGACTAGAGGAAAAGTGAGCCGGGAGGCTACTCTGGAAGAAAACTGCGACTGCATGGATGCATCCATCTTGCATGATTATGGAGAGTTCGCCTGGCTTTTACCAGACGAAAAGCTCTGGTGTATACCAGCTTCCAAGCAAAAGTTGGAGATTGCTAGCCGTTGTGACCTGATGGCTGCCAGCAAATTCTTGTTACTTCAGCCCTTTATTGTCAAGACGGAGATAAGAGATGAAAGTAACCTTGTTGTGGCGCTGGTTGAAGAGAATGGTACTTTGAAAGGAATCCCTCAGGTGGATAGGGAAACTTGGAAGTATTCGTTTCTGGATGGCGTATAATTAGATTCCTTTCAAATCCTTTATTTTCATTCTATCTAAGCTTCTCAGCCTCTGAACGCTTCTCATGCGACGCGTAGATATTTTGTCGTTTCGATCGGAAAGAGACCTCAGTATGTAAACCACACATCCATTCCAAGTGTCGAGTTACTATTTACAGCTTGAGCTAGGTGCCAGACTATATCTTTGAATATTTTTTTTATAGCTAAGGTATTAATTTTAATAAAAGTCTTAGCTTTTTTATAGTTACATAGTAATTTTAATCTCTAGTTAAAATTACTAT
>JABFAK010000355.1:0-23423 GCA_013266265.1 Fusarium sp. NRRL 66182
GTGGAACGACGGGAGGAGGGACGACGGTGTTTGGGTCTGGAACAACGGGAGGGACAACAACCAAGGTCGAAGATTCCTGCACAACTGGGGGCTCAGTAGCGGCGGTGTTGATGCTGTCGACTACAGTCGTCTCTCCACCAGGCAGAGTAAGCGTATTTGTCGATTCGCGCGTGGTGCCGCCTCCGTTGCCGTTGCAGACGCTGCCATTGGGACAGCAGCCATACTCTTGGTTGGTGCCGACCTCGCAGTAGGCCGTCGGAGGACAACCACCAGCCTGGCTTGGGCAGCATGTCCAGTCTTGCTCGATGCAGCCGCTGCCGCAGTCCTTGAGGCCCTGGTCGACGCAGGGAACTTGGACGACCTGGCGTACGGCGAGAAGGGGGAAGCTGGGCGAATAGGCCACGGATGCGAGGGCACCCGATGCCGACACGGCGACGAGAAGGATCTTGTTCATATTGGCGGCTTTGTACTTTTTTTCTTTTTTGGTCGAGAGTATCGAGCGAGCGCAGAATGTCAGTGAGTTGCTGTCAAAGGCTGTGTCTCGGGTGATGAGAGGTGTAGCTGTATGTATACATGTGTTGAGTGTGATGAAGAGAAGGAAAGACAAATAGCCAAGATGCTTAGCCTTGGACTTTATGCTTTTCTTTCGTTAGCATCCTGGCCTTCTAGTCCTTCTTTTCGCCATCTCTTGGTGCGCCGCGTCCGGCATCGACGTATCGCCTTTGGTTAAAACGCCAAAGACATTCCAGCCACGATGCGTCCACTCCTCCACCCGGAAGCATTACTCTCTCTCTCTCTCCTGGCTACCTTTCCCAAATCAGCTCTGTCTAGCTCTGCTCCCTACCCTGTGGCATGAAGGAACTTGCCCCGTGACGTGAAGGGGTGCCCCTGTTCTTGCGCAGTGTTGTTGTCTCAGAGACTGTGGCTATTTCCCACGTTTTTCGATGCGCCCGACGTTTTCATCCGTCTGCAAAGGCCTTACTTACCGAGATACCCGCTTGCTAGTCAGGGCAGATTACCAAGGATTGCCTTCAGCTGCAGTATTCGTCGCTGTGGCTGCATTCGTCCTCACCGCGGTAACAGTCCGTGTTTCTGCGGCCTCGGATGTTGGCGGTGACGGGGATCTACATGGAGATGTCTTGAGGGCCTTTTTTCTTTTCCTAGTCAAGCGGTTGGTGGTACACGTTTTCGTGTCTGCAAGCTGCTTAGTAGTATGATTCGTCTCTTGCCTGGAGTGAGTGTAAGGGGAGAAACAGCATTTCTTGATACGAGTACGGGCTTTAGCTACCAGCATGTATACTTTAAAGTGCACCGCTTCCAGGTCTTGTTTGGGTTAATTGATAAAACACATATCGTTCAGATGCGCCAGATCATGTCCATCGTCGCCTTCTTCGATACTTTCCAAGCATCTAGCAGCTGGCCGACGTTGTGAACTCTCCTCCGAGGCTGGGAATCACCATTCTCGTTCCTGGAAGAACAGCAAGTTCAACTAGGTGTCTATGCAGTAACCTTTTCTGTTTCTAAATCTGGTTGCTAGCAAAACCAAATGGGCTCTTTTAGCAAACATGTCTCGTGCTATTGTAATCTACCCGCTTTGGGCAACGTACTGTCATCCACGCTGCGTCAATAAGCTTGGCTGAATTCCAGTGCCTGTCTCAAAAGGCCATGATCCCAAGCTTGTGACCGGATAAGGTTTCAGGTCCATCAAGTCTGGATCTGACGACTCTGGTCAATCCACAAACTAGCAAAGTTAGTATGGATCAAGGTCAGGAACCAAACTTGCCCCTTGGTTCCGACCCCTGGGCGCTGCACGCCATTCATTTTTTTTTTTTTTTTTAATCACTGATCAATGGACCTTGTGAACTTGGTTTTCTATCATGATTGTTAGAAAATGAAAGTAACAGCTTGTCGTTTGTTGGTTGTATACATATCAAGTTGCGAGAGAGAACTGGCCCACTACTTTGTACGTTGTGATGTTAGCTTTATTGATATTTATTTACCAGTTCAGGGTAGTATCACACATCGTACATCGTCTTGTTCCTCAAGGAAAGTACTGGCCCGCTTTCAGTCAGTAGTTGTCTAGACAAACTGAGATTGTCTCAAAAGCGATCCAAATATGACATGCCGACCTGCTATTATGGAGCCCCCTCGTTGTATCCATTCAAAGATGCAAACACAATTCCTGCATCTTGATGATTCTGAGAAAACATAGTGCTAAACCTTTCAATTTGATATATTCAGATGATTATTGCCAACACGTACGGCAGTGTTCAAATCAAAAGTTTAATGACGTTGGGCAACCTGGAGCAGGTAGCTGACAAAATCAACAAAACAAGGTCTAGTATTGGATAACAAAAGGTTGACGGAGCAATCTAGTCATATTGGAACTCAGCAACACGTAAATCAACGGCACTAATCTAAAGTACCGCAGATTTCTGGGCGTCTCCAACCGCTTTGAGGTGGAGGTCGCAGGAAGCCCGGTCCTGGTGGATGATAGTCATTCCAGCATCCGGGCTCAAATCTGGTAGCAATTGTTCCCCTCGTGTCGATTATAGTTGCCAGATACTTCCAGAATACCTTGGTATAGCTAAGGCTTTATCCTCTAGGAATCAGATTTCTCACAGAAGCTAAACAGACAACACCAGATCTCAAGACGAAACTATCTTGATATGGAAAAAGCTCAAATTCTTCTACTTTAGCTGATCAATCACATGTATCAAAGTTCTTGTTCCTCGAATCTTTGTAAAGGTTAGCTTAGGTAGACAGTTATGTTGTCCCTCTGAGAAAAAGGATACGAGTTGGTCAAATGCCCAGAGATATCACTAGTCGAAAGAGTTCACTCAACCAATCAACGCATCTCTCGCATGATATCTTGACTACAGTCTGAGCCGGTCAGCCAGTCAGTTCCACGTCTGGCAAGGAGTTCTCGGTGCGTCCCTTTCTCTTTGGCTGCTGATGAATGAGACCAATGGTAAAGTGCTGTAACCCAACATGTAGCAGCAAATAAACTCGAATACTTCAGGTGGCCTTGTCTGTTAGCCAGCATGAATATTGCCGCAGCATCCATCCCTTCCGCTGTGGTGGACTGTGCCCAGCCATCCAAGAACCTCGAAACTCTTTGCAATAGATGCTTTGTGCAAGCGGCACAGCCACCTGACCACTTCGCCATCGGGGGCGAGGAAATCTGTCAAACATACCTACCAACTACCTTTACTATCCCAAAAGTGAGCAGCTTAGTGAAAGCGTTCCACTGAGATGAGCCCAGCGTCGTGACCAATGAGTTGCGATGATGCCAAAGCCATTCTGTTTGGCGGAATGTCAAAGATATAACAACAGCTCATCAAAAGATAAAGTGACAAGATGCAGCGTTATGTGATGCTTTTGCCCGAGAAAAGAGGAGTCAAATATCCTTTTTGCAAAGCAAAAGACAAGGCCGCATCATCACTATCCCCAGGTACCCCCTCCTCCACCACCCCTACCCTTCCGCTGCGCCGACAGTCGCCAGTCGTCTTCACTGACATACTTGTTGTATAATGGCTGTATACGTTCTTGCTTGCGTCGTTTAGACATGGTGCCACCCGTCCCTGTCGCCTTGAAGAATGTTGGGGCAGCCTCGACCAGCCACTTGGCTTCAATGCTGGTTGTCCAACGCATATACTCGCGTGTTGTGAGCACAAGTTCATGATAGACCACCCATTCGGCTTGTTTACCGAAAAGAGCGGATGATGGATGGGTGTAAACCGGTGTGCCCTCAATGACGGTTTTGTAGCCGCCTGACCCAGCCTCTGAGTCCCTCCGGGCAGCGTTACGGAAGAAGCCCGCGCACAGGGCTCTTCGAACCTGCTCGGTTTTGCTGCCACAAGAAACAATTGGGTGGCGGTGCCGCTGCATGATCTTGATAAGTTGCTCCTTTACCTCTTTTGCTCGTTTCATTGACCGTGCCTGTATGAAATTCTCAAAACACCATGGCGCCGAGTAGCCATTCTGTTTCCAAGAATTATAGACATTCAAGAGCGTCAAATGATCGCCATGCGGATCGTGAAACTTGGCTTGTTTCTGGTCGGCTTGCGTTTGTTTTTCCTTCGGACGGTAGAAAATATTAGCCAAACTCAACATAGAAACAATAGAGAGCATTTCATCCGAGCAGCCCAGCTCTCCTGATATAATCAGTACTTTGGCCAGAGTTGGCTCCATAGGAAAATCAGCCATTTTGCGACCGAGACGCGTAAGAAGTCCCTCGTCATCAAGAGCGCCCAATGCATACAGCTCTTCAAGAGCTGTTAGCATTGTGTTGACTGGTGGAGGGTCCATAAAGTCAAATTGCAGTAGATTATTAATGCCTAGTGCTTTAAGCATCAGGATAGTATTGGAGATATTTTGACGCTGAATGTCAGGGATTGGTGAAGGCAACATCTCTGACTGGAAAGCTGCTTCTGTGTAAAGTCGAAAGCATTTACCAGGTCCTGTCCGGCCGGCGCGGCCGGCGCGCTGGTTGGCTTGCGCTTGTGAGATAGGTGTGACAATAAGTGAGTCCATACCGAGCTTAGGGTCATAAGCTTTTTGCTTTACAAAACCTGGATCTACCACATAGTAGATACCATCAATTGTGATAGAGGTTTCGGCGATATTAGTAGCGAGAATGACCTTTCGGCTCCCGGTGGGCGTCGGTTCAAAAATGCGGCTTTGTGTCTCGCTCGGCAATGCTGAGTAAATCGGAAGAATAATAAGCTCTGGAACATTAGGTCCTAGTACCTTCATACGCTCATACAATACCTCACAAGAGGTATCGATTTCATCCTGTCCTGTTAGGAACAAGAGGATATCTCCAGAAGCCTCTGTAAGATGAATCTGCATAACGGTAACTAATGCAGCATCAAGATAATCTGATTCAGGCTCCCTTGAGTATAGTATCTCAACAGGGAATGTGCGGCCGGGGATCGTAAAGATTGGCGCATCATTGAAGTAGCTTGAGAACTTCTCGGCGTTAAGGGTAGCAGAGGTGATTATAACCTTGAGGTCAGGCCGCTTCTTTAATGTCTTCTTAAGTAGCGCAAAGAGGATATCAGTCGGGATGGTTCGCTCATGGGCTTCGTCAAGCATAATAACGGAATACCGTTCAATATTCGGATCCAACAAAATCTCGCGCTGGAGCATTCCGTCGGTCATATATTTGATCTTTGTGGCCTGGCTCGTGCAATCATCAAAGCGGATAGAATACCCAACTTCTTCCCCGAGTTTACAGCCGGCTTCGTCAGCAACGCGTTTGGCCACTGATACGGCTGCAACGCGGCGAGGTTGCGTACACCCAATAATGCCATCGTTAGTGAATCCTGCCTCAGCGAGGTATTGGGTCAGCTGAGTCGTCTTGCCCGAGCCGGTTTCACCGACGACAATCAGGATTTGATTTTGCCGTACAGCATCAATCAACTGGTTTCGAAAGGCATATACAGGAAGCGACTCCCTCTGTTCCTTAATTGTCAGGTTTGTTCGTTTTCCATACGACTCGTCCTTCGGTTGAACGGCGCGCTTCCATTCGGGAACAGGGTTAGGTTGAGCAGTATTGATTGCCATGATATCTTTTTGCTCGTTTGCTGATTCTCGTAGGTTTTGATGTACCATCGGGTCATTCCGTTGGGTGGAAAGCTCAGCACGTTTTTCGTTGTTGGCCATAGCCTCAACTTCAGCCTCTTGCTGTCGCAAATCCTTCCTCTCTTTCACTAGAGCAGTGCCGGACATGGCGGCCCGATTCATAGATCCATCAGGGGCCTTCACGACCCGGATAGGCGATAGCTCAAGAGACTGTTTCGTCTGGCCAGCAAGAAAAGGTGGCTCCTCTTCCCTGACCTCAATGTCATAGTCTTCCTCCAGGTCCATCTCCCCATCGCCCCTGATTGTTGCGTTGTTGTCATCGTCCAAGTCGGGGTAATCTGATGCCCTTGCGACACCAGAAGCAATGAGCTGACGTATTTCCCACCGTTCAGGGGAGGTAAGTCGTTTGTTTTTGCGCACGCCTGGTTTCCCGTGGGGGAAACATTGATCCATCTGTTTGCTATCATATCCGCCCAAAGAGAGCATGTTGGCACCGGAACCTAAGCTTGCTTGAGGGGCGAGGTCGAGGCCCGTTTCTTGGTCAACATCCTTCATCGACAAGCCGATCCTCTTTCCCTCCGTACTGATAACCTTGACCTTTACTGACTGATTACTATGCAGTAAATCCGACGGGTGGTTGATGCGGCGGCTTGCGAGTCTCGAAACATGAACGAGCCCATCGACTTTGCCGCTGACGTTATGTAGGTTCACAAAAACGCCAAAATCCTTGACGCATGTGACGTGGCCATCGTAAACTTTGTACAGGACGGGGAAGTCATCTATTTCAGGCGAGGGCCGACGCGTATGCCGGCTGCTCTTATGTCCTCGATCGTAGCTTTTATATCCGTCCTGTCGATTCCGCTGCTTTACGTCGTCGTCGTCGTCGTCTTCTTTGTCTCGATCGCGACGCATGCCGCGGTGTCTTTGGTGGCCTGGAGAACGACTTGTTGAGCCTCGTCTCGGCTGTGTGTCGCGGATGGGGCTTCTGCTTCGTCTGTTGTCGCGTTTGCGAGTGTAGACATCCCTTCCGTGGGTTTTCGGCTCGAGCGCCTCTAAGGCATGCAGTGCATCATCAATGAGATCTGGAGTGGGCGCCTTGTCCGGCAGCGCAAGGCCAGAGAAGACACGGGCGTCGTTCTCGAGGGAACGCTGGTTGTTCGGCTGAGGGTGCTCGTTGCTACTCTTATGATTCATGGACGGGTGTATCATTCTAACAAGGCGGTCGATGCTTTCGATTAGGCTGAGAGGGAAAGTGTCTCCGCTGGTTTTAGTTAACTTGTCCTTGAAGCTATCGAAGGTATCGGATTCGAGTCGCTGAGCGATGATAAATTCAGCAAGGATCTTATCGTCGACTTGGAGATGGTTCTGAAGCTCGGTAGCAACCTTGTTCACAAGGCCTATGACCTCGAACTCGAAAAGGTTGTCCATTATGAGTTATGGATCATACCTGTCAAGAGGTTAATGACAATGACGAATGCCGAATATAGGGACGAGCCCACCCCGTTGTGTAGACGAGTTTAGTGCCTCTATTCACCGCCTTTGTTGCCCACACGATCACCGCCTCATTCCTTCAAATGCCAGCTCCATCACCTCTTCTCACCCGCCCTCTTAGAGTTTAGTCGCCATGGACCCAGAGCCCTCCAACAACGACCTACATCGGCAGATATTACAGACGACTCTTGAACAGATTTCATCGCAAGAAGCCAGCGGCTTGGCTACCGAATGCTGCGTGATCTGTCTGGGAAATGTAGATGAACCATGCGAAGCACACCCTTGTCGACACAACAACTTCGATTTTCTCTGCCTAGTCACATGGCTTGAAAGACGGCCAACTTGTCCGTTATGCAAAAGCCATGTTAGCAAAGTCCGACACGGGTCGAGTGAGGATAAGGGTCAAGTCAAAGTTTACAAGGTACCAGAGCACTCGGAACAAGGAAACGTCTCGGCTCAGCTTCCTGGCCGCCAAACCAGTGATGACTCCGATCTCGAGCAGCATTCACCGTGGCTATTCGATGACGAGATCACTCGGAGACGACGTTTCATCTATCTCAATAACCTCTATTCTTTCCACGTGGGTTTTAATCGACGACAAGTCTCCAGACCAAGATACGTAGAGCTTTTACCACGGGACTTTATGACTGATCCGCAACTTGTGACTCGTGCTAGAACGTGGTTGTCCCGTGAGCTGCGAGTCTTTGAGTTTCTCTACACTGGTAGTAGCTCTTCTCATGGTCGCGACACCAGATACTCTACCACCGCTGAGTACTTGCTCGAATACATCATCGCGATTCTCAAGTCGATAGATACACGAGGCAGTACCGGCCAGGCTGAGAACCTGATTCAGGAGTTTCTAGGACGCGACAATACCCGGCTTCTCCTACATGAGCTAAGAGCCTGGCTGAGAAGCCCGTGTGAGTCGTTAGCCGAATGGGATCGTACTGTTCAATACCCGGAGAGAACTACATTGCCTTGAATATTACTAGGCGCTCAGAGGGGGTTCTAAAACTGAGATGACATTAAGTCAACTATAAAATAATAACAATATCATTACTTTTTTTGGGGGATCTTAATATAATAAAAACCTTGATACTTAATAAACTTGAAAAAAACAACTGAATATTATATTATATAATTAACCTTTATTTTCTTTTTAATAAATGTCTAGAGATTTATAATAATCCGGTCTAATTAGTTCTTATAATACAATAACTCTGAGTAATCAGATGGTTGCGTCTACTATAAATCGCGGCTTAAATTAGATATATCTGCTCTAGCGTTTGGTTATCAGACCTTAATATGCGCTTTGGCTCTCTAAGAGTCGATATGAATAAGCAAGAACCTCGATTGGCACCGATTAAGGGAATAGCAGGCAAGCTGAATTCCGACAACCGCTTCATCATTCGACGACAAGCTCAGCCTTTTTTTCACGACGCGGATTTATTTTATATAGAGCTACAAGCTGAGTCCCACACATACTGCTTGAATTCACATATCCGGCTGAGTTATAGCTGCCCTTTGCCACATAAGCAAACATTGAGACATATCATGGGTACATAATACCTGTCAAGGAACGACAAAGTAACAATAAAGGATCGATGAAGGATCGACTAAAGCCCAAACTGGGCTTGAGCACTTCGACCAAAGGTGAATAACGCCCCTTACCGCTGAGAATATAATTACTTGACCAATTAGCATCCGGATAGAGTAAGTCTTCTTCATTACTGACTAGTTACGCCGTCTTTGATTTTTAACATTGGCTGTGACTTTCTTTCAATGTAGCTGATTTAAGAAGGTGAGCTATGAAGATAAAATGTAGACTAGTGTATATCAAAGAAATAGGTCCGACCATGATGATATGAAAAATAAAAAAAGCAGTAAATAATAATGCCATATAGCTATGGCCAAGTATAGTATCTTCAAAAAGCTAGTCAGGCAAGACAAGCCAACTCAACTCAACTCTACATTGACAATTCAAAACATAAAGTCTATAAACATATCCTCCCTGAACCACTTGTGCAAAGACCAATCTATCTAATTCATTAGAGGTCTTTGATAAGAATTCCCTTCTAAACTTCCTTCTTGGTCTCCTCCGCCGGTCGAAGCATGACCGCTTGTGAACTCTTCCCCTTGTTAAACGGCATCCGGCCAATCTCATGGAATCCCATCTTCTCATAGACTGGCTGCGCTGGAATGCTAGACTCGAGCACGGCTGGCACACCCTCCTCGTCGCAGCGGTCGAGACCCCATTGAACCAGCCTCCGTCCAATTCCAGTCCTCTGGCACTTTGGAGACACGGCCAACCAGCAAAGGCGCCATCGCTCAGCAGGATACAATGTTTCGGCGTGCTTCAGTCCTGAAACTACTTCCACAACGTCCCCTACGGAGAAGCCCTTGGTCCTTTGCGGGAGGATGAGGCTGGAGAAAACGTCCCACATTGACCTGATTCTGGTGAATTCTATTTGTACATCTAGATGTTAGACACTACACCACAAGCTTAGAATTATCGAGACATACGCATGTTCCAGGTGTCGCCGTGCCAGCTTCGGGCAACATCACTCGTTCCATGTCGGCCCCAGATTCCAAAAGCGAGAGCCTCACCACTCTCTTGATCGCGAGCAGCGAGGATGACGGTCCCGGTATTTCCGTACTCTTCACGGAGGTGCATTTGCCACATCGCCCGATAGGACTCTGGGTTCTCGTGGCGGCCAGGAACGATGAGGGCGAATAGAGGGTCGTCGATGAAGGCCTCGGCGGCGACGTCAACAAGGCCATCGAGCTGATGCAGGGCACTGACTCTGGTGATCTTTAGTGTTGGCTTGGTGGATTGAGCCATGGTTTGTGGTATAGGGAGATACTGTCGAGGTTCGGTGTGAGTTCTGGAAGATTGATGGATGTCTTCTTGTTGGCTGTGTATGAGGCGATAGCATCGAGCCCTTTTATATCATTTTGTATCAGCCTCTGCGCAATGAGAAGCAAGGATTAGTTAGCTGGGTAGTTGTGATAGAGTACTCCGAGTTATTCGGACTCGCATAGCTCGTGGCGCCTGAAGCTTGGCAAGGCTGTCCGCGGGATCCTCTATAAGCCTGTATCCGTAGGCTGTTTTAGTTATCAGCTCAGCTATTGCATAGCCATTCGCATTCGGAGACGGGGTCCGTGGTTTCCGTTGAAAAGCAGCCACGGCCACGACAGTCGGACAAATTATCAGCATGACTCAACAAAGGCAAGGCAAGGCAAGGCAAGCCGTATGTGTTCTACTATCATAGTTAACCGGCATAGTAATAATAATAATAATAATAATAATAACAGCTCCTGTTTGCCACGAAACGTAACGTATTGGTGTTACAAGAGGCAAACGCTAGGTACTGTAGGTACCCAAGGTACCGCCTATTAATAATGCCTGTCTATGCTTTGTTTAGCACGGTGCAAAAAACATAACCACCCTTTTCTAGATACATCATCATCATCGTCATCACCCACGTCCTTGATATCTCTCCAACCTCCCTCTCTTCAATATTGTTCCTCTTTCGAGGCCCATTCCTCAGCTCTTACCTTGATCGACACCTAGTGACCATTCCGATCCACAAAGCATAGACTTGGCATGATACGGGTGAACAAACTGGCGCTGGCGTATGTCTTTGATTTGATAATCTACCAAGAAACTTCCAAATCCTCGTGGAAGAGCCCACACTGCAGATACCCAATCTGGCAGTTGACTACTATCAGGAGTCTGACGGAGAAAGACCAACGTTGCCTACATTGACAAGCCCTGTGGTTGTCGTTCAAGAGTCAAGATAGCCGCAGAATCAAGACAACAGGTCATGTATCTTGAAAAACAAGGAGACTAACAAGGTGTTTTTGGTACAGCAAAACCCTTGTCCCATTGCTCAAAAGCGTTCGCAAACGTTTATCAACAGCCACTATGTGATGCTGATGCCCGAGTTGGTCAACAGCATAGTTTCTTTCTAGCATTGATACCTAAATACTTACACAGTTACCAACAGTTCACTTAATTAATGGTCAAATATTGATATCTCCCTCACGCAGTCCCAAATTAACAATATATTCCAGTCTTTACCTGTTGAACTCGACTTACACCACTCCAATCAAGAATCAACAAACCCAACGTTGACACAGCATCACCAGCTAATTGGCTAATCACCAAGACTGAGATATCACTCACACTATGAATAGATGAATAGATCAAATACTCCGACAGCCACGTGCAAACGAACCACTATTGGCATTCAATGATTACAACCTTGCCCTTCCTACTGGTTGTGTACAACGTCACATCGCTGCCGCTTTTGCAACCGAAAAGATGCGTCCCAGCTACACTGAGATGCACAGCTGGGGATTTCGAGTGGTGGTTCTCGCGAGAGATGAAGCGTGTACGAGCTGGAAAGAATTGTTGGCTGTTGAGACGTGGGAATAGTCTCTATAGCAACATGGATCGTGCTGGACGCGGGGTTCATAATGGCAGCAGATGAACCTTGAAACCATGCAGAAGTTGCATAGAGTAGAATGGGGTTTTCCATGTTATTCTTTATTGGACCCAAAATGCATTCTGCTGTTTTTGTCTACGTGTGCAGCTTCTTGGCAGCCGCTGTGAGGGCCGAGTTCGACGGCAACTTGAACTACGCAAGTCCATCACGTCGTCATACCCGACTAGGCATCAACGTTCCGTTGGTTAAGCGTCGGTCCGTGAAGCGTGGGGATATAGCATACGAATCGTCTCAGCTCAGCTTCACCCACGGTGTGGCATCCGGAGACCCTTGGGCTGAGAGTGTCATCCTGTGGACGCGGATCGCCCCTACAGCTGAGTCTGATGAGAGCAGTATAGTCGTCAATAGTACTGCGGGGTTGTACAGCCATGAGACCAAGACGTACATCAAGGCTGACCCCCATCCCATCTGCGTGGAGTGGAGTGTCTACGATTCAGATCCTATCTCCTGGGACTCAAAGACGATATCCTATGGGCGAGCTTACACCACGTCTGATATCGACTATACTGTCAAGGTGAGGCGACCACTTCTTGAGAGAAAGAGCATTGCAGCTAATATTCTATAGATCGAGGCGGACGGCTTACAACCACTCACCACTTACTACTATCAGTTCACAGTCTGCGGTTCCAGCGTCAAGAGTCCTCTTGGCCGCACCAAGACGGCTCCCAGAGAAGATGACGACGTGTCTTTTCTGAAATTTGCAATTTTCTCTTGCAGCAACTATCGTGAGAATGTCCTAGTACTGGCTGAAATATTCCTTGGCTGGGAGTACTGACGTATTTTAGCCAATGGCTACTTCAACGCATATGGAAACGCCGCTAGAAAGGATGACCACGACTTTGTTATTCACTTGGGAGATTATATCTACGAGTATGGAGCCCGGGATGAGAGTTCCGAGAGAGCTTCTTTGCCTTTTCATGAGATCTTCACGCTTCATGATTGCCGCACTCGTCACGGACAGGTAGGCTTCCTATCAAGCGACGAATCTTGAAGGATTGTGCTGAGTCTAAGTTCTAGTACCGCACTGACCCTGATCTGCAACTTCTGTCTCAAAAGTATCCTTGGATACCTACCTGGGATGATCACGGTAGGCTATTAAGCATGGCATGGCAACGAAGCGGACTGACTGAAATGTAGAGTTTGCCAACAACGGTTATAGAGACGGATTCTCTGGTCTTAACAACACCGAAGAGTCCTTCCTGAACGATGGACCCCGCGTCAGTGTCGATACACGGAAAGTGAATGCTGTGCGAGCGTACTTTGAGTGGATGCCAATCCGGTATGACCAAGCACCCCCCGAATTTAAGAAGCCATTGCTGAGATTCAATTTACAGTCAAATCGACATGGACGACGGCCTGCGTATTTGGCGATCTTTCCAGATGGGCAAGCTTGTCGATCTCATCATGCTCGACACACGAAACTATGACCGTAGCGTCACCAAGGGTAGGGGTAACGAGGACTTCATTGACATGCTCCGAGACGACTCCAGTCGGACCTTGATGGGGAGTCGTCAAGAGAACTGGTTCTATCGTTCACTTAGCGAGTCCCAGGAACGAGGCGCTACCTGGCGAATCGTTGGTAACCAGATCATCTTTTCGCGCATCTTACAAGACAGGGGCGAGGGGGAGACTTATAATGGAGCCTTGAAAGGAGATAAACTAACTCTTGCAGGTATCGGACCTCATCTGGGATGGAAGTATCGGTGTCGAGTTTGCCGGAACCGCTGTTAGTTCAGACGGCGTCGATGGACCGATTGAGCCCGCAGCTGGAGATGCGTCTCGTTCCAGGATCCAGAGCAATCCTGAGCTGCAGTGGCAGGAGGGATATTACCGAGGATACTACACCCTACACATCAGCTCCACGCATGCCGATGCTCGGTTTTACACTAAGGCTGGCTGAGGGATGACGTGCACTCGGACGCTGCTGACGGTTTAGGTTCCCCTTCGGTCTCTACACGAAACTCATGGGATATCCCTCTGGCCAACTTCACCGTCGTCGCTGGTGAGAACTGCTTACAACGGCCTGTTGCTGGTGGCCGTGTTGAGTCTGGTGCGCTACGCCATGGAGAGGTTGCTCACACGAACCTGACGCTCAACACTGAGACGAACGAGTGGGAGTATATTGGCTTTGATACAATGCATCTTCCACAAGACGACTCGTCGAGCTGAAATGCGTAGTTCGGCCTGGCAAGTAAGTCACTTCTGGGATAGCAAAGGGGCAGAAGCGGGTTGTTGATAAAAAAGACAATTACAACTAAACAAGGATTTTATGGGTGTAAACAGAAGAGAAAGCTGAGAAAAGCTAAAGAATCTATGATAGACTAAAAGCAGGTAGAGTTTTGAAAAGTATCCTAGAAATAGGGAAGAGAAACCAAGATGCCAATCTCAACGTTGCTTAACAAACTAGCCCTCATAGTCCTCAGGCTCACCCTCAAACTCCTCCTCGAGGTCATCGTCCGCACCAACATCCTGGTACTGCTGGTACTCGGACACCAAGTCGTGCAGGTTGGACTGGGCCTCTGTGAACTCCATCTCGTCCATGCCCTCGCTTGTGTACCAATGCAAGAAGGCCTTGCGACGGAACATGGCTGAGAACTGGTCGTCGACGCGCTTGAAGATCTCCTGCACGGCGGTCGAGTTGCCGACGAAGGTAGCGGCCATGTTGAGGCCGACGGGCGGCACAGAGCAAAGGGACGTTTGCACGTTGTTGGGAATCCAGTCGACAAAGTACTCGGAGTTCTTGGTCTGCACCTTGAGCATTTGGTCTTCGATCTCCTTTGTCGATAGACGGCCGCGGCTGGGATTGAATTAGCATCACCACGATGCACTGATCTTTTGGGTTGGAACTTACAAAATCGCGGAGCAGGTGAGGTATCGTCCGTTGCGGAAATCAGCCGCCGCCATGATGTTCTTGGGGTCGAAGATCTGCTGCGCAAGGCTGGGGACGGTGAGGTGCTGGAATGTCCTCATGTCCCGGCCCGTCAGAGGTGCAAAACCGACCATGAAGAAGTGCAGTCGGGGGAAGGGAATCATGTTGACAGCCAACTTGCGAAGATCCGAGTTCAGCTGGCCGGGGAATCGGAAACATGTTGTCACTCCAGCCATGACAGTCGAAATCAAGTAGTTGAGATCGGCGTAGGCTGGATCAGAGACCTTCAAGACCTTCTCGTAGATGTCGTACAGAGCCTCGTTGTCAATGCAAAAGGTCTCATCCGAGTTTTCGACAAGCTGGTTCAGCGACAGAGTAGCGTTGTAGGGTTCGACAACGGTATCCGACACCTTGGGCGAGGGCATGACGGAGAACGTAGCCATCATACGATCGGGAAACTCTTCTCGAATCTTGGACAGCAGAAGCGTGCCCATGCCAGAGCCGGTACCGCCTCCGAGAGAGTGCGTCAGCTGGAAGCCCTGGAGATGGTCGCAGTTCTCCGTCTCTCTGCGAACAACGTCGATGGCTTCCTCTACAAGCTCGGCACCTTCGGTGTAGTGACCCTTTGCCCAGTTGTTTCCGGCACTGGCTTCACCGGCGACAAAGTTGTCCGGGCGGAACAGCTGGCCGAGAGGACCGGCGCGGATGGCATCCTGGGGGCCGGATTCCAAGTCGACGAGAACTGCACGGGGGACATACTTTTCTTTTGAGGCCTCGGCAAAGTAGACGTTGATGCGCTCCTGCTGGACGTCAGAGGTCCCGTGGTATCTTTGAAATTGAGTTTTAGCACGAAAAATAGTGAATAGTCGGTGAAGTTTTCACTCACACTCCATCGCCGTCAATGCCATGCTCGCGAGAGACGGTTTGCCTAAAAAATGATTAGAATTGATTCCTTCTTGATTGGAATAGCAGATGAAAACATACCAGAAGCTTGATCCGACTTGGTTGCCCTACAATTCCGTTGTCAACACGTGTGCCTCAGATCGATATATGCCTCAGGCGGGCAGTTTGGAGCGGTGATCCTTACACATTGGCCGACCTGAACGTGCACCTGAGAGAAGAAGAAAAATAGTTAGCGTCAGGGCATAAGAGTGTTGGGGTAGAAGAGACTCACAATCTCACGCATCTTGTCTCTGTGATTACGAAAAGGCTGACGTTGACCTTGACCTTTTGACGCGTACTTTGGCTTGACTTGGCTTGACTTGACCTGACCTGACCTGACCTGACCTGACCTGACCTGACCTGACTAGACCTGGCTGTGAAAAAAAGGGATGGATGGATGGATGGATGGATGGACGCTGGTGTTTTGATGGGGTGTGCTTAAATTACGGCCTAAAAAGGGTGCCTAAAATAAGGGGAATTCTGGCGCCTATTGAAAAAGCGGTAGCCTGATGGCCTGATTTTTGTACTCTGCTGATTGAATTGCTAATCTGGCGGAACGGATAACTGAATATTCTTTGCTTTTAGTTGGGTAGGTAGTCAGGGAGCTACTGTAGTTGCTGTAGCTCCCAGGTGTTACAGCAGCCTAGGCGCTCTAGGCAGCACCTGTAATTGGCAGATGAACGGGCGACCTCACTGACTGATCTTTGGGTCTTGGGTACGTACATGCATACGTTTAGGCTACTATATACTTGAAACTTGAGATGTGACTGCTACTGGAGATAAATAATAAATATCAGGGGAAAAAAAAGATGTCATCATCCTTTGTTATTCTGCCTGCTAATTACACATTTTTGTCGTGCTTATTTCGCTTCTCCCTTGGTGGCAAATCAACTTGGCGTCATTCGAACCTCAATTTGCATGGGTCGCACCAATTTTAACGTGGCCACAAAAATAAACAACATTTGGATAACCAAGGCAATTTGATGCATCCATCTTGGGTTAACGAGCATAATTATACCTATATGCAGTTGTTTGAATGTGAGCTGCCACGCCTCGAGCAACATGTATTTATTACTTTTGATTACTTTGTAATTACAGATTAATCGTGTTGAATATTCAAACTCACCGAGTCTCTTCCTACACTATTCTCTTATATCCACCAGTAGCCAAGTTCAGAGATCCATAGTCATTCTGACTAGCTGAATAGCTACTGTAGCTACCTTAGTATGCAAGCTTATACAGGTAGATAAGCAAAACTTTGATTCTGTACTTGTTCTAGCATGTTGGTCTATATGCCATTTTCACTCAGCCCAGCTCTCATTGTTGGCAACCTAGATTCTACTAATCTGCTTATCTTTAAACTCATCCATACATGCCAAGATTCAACTATGTGCAATTCTCACTCAATATGCAACCAGGTATCCTTTACTGTCCAATCCACGTATGACAACCAAGCGGGTCGGTCAGAACATGAGCGAGGATAGGCAATAGAATGAGTAAGACAATCAACACTAACAACATCATAGCAACACCAGGAGTAGTAAACAGTCAAGATTCTGCGTCTCAGTTTTCATAAAGGCGTGCTAACTGGTATATTGTTAATGTGGCATACCAGTACTCGGTCTTGAGCCTTGTGAGGAATGACTAATAGTGATCGGCCTTAGCTCGCAACGAAGCAACAACCGCAAATATCGAAGGATTCCAGACTTGCTGCACGTAATTGAGCTAGAATTTACAAGTTACATTAACTTCTATTTATACTTTGAATTATTATTATTGTAATTCCTGTTTATCAGGAAAGGCTGAACATTCCTATGATGCACTATATGAAACTCATGGAACCAATTTCTAGTAATCGCTCAACATGGCAGCCCATTGTAATTACTACATAATGACTAAAATCAGCATGCACATGGGATAGTTTTACAAGGTTTCCAGACTCGAATCATCAGAGCCCAATCCAGATCATCTCCGAGTTTCTATCAGGTGCGGGCCACAATGATCGGATGCGGAGCTACAAGGTGAAAGGGAGAAGAAAGTTGGCTGTCTTGACTGCACAAGTTTTCATCATCGAGACCTGCAACGTTCTCGATACAATGGTGAAATAAATTATGCCTACAATATCCCTTTCAACTCCAAGTTGTTAACAAGGACTCAAAGATGACGAATCTTGAGCAGTATGTCTGAAGCATCATTATATAAGAGCATATGCCATGGAAACGCTTGGTTAGCATGACAAGACCATATAACCGGCGAGTTCCACTCAATCCAATCGTGATGGGCTTAAAAGCGGTCAATTTCGGATCAGAATAGCGGACAGTAAGGAGTTTGGGTAGTAGACTGGCACATATCTCTACATATGAATTTATTGTGACAGAATAGGTCTGGCTGGTTCTAAAATAGAGCCAAAGCGCTTTCAGATAGTCAAGTAGCATCAGAGTAACTAGGTCGGTGAGTTTTGTGCAGGCTTTGGCTCTTCACTTTATCAATATGTGCTTCATCTCACGATCTCATGCGTCACATGGCACCTTTGTTCCCAATCTGCCAACTCTCAGTTCACATACTCAACGTCATTAGTTACTTACATCTAAGGAACTAAAAGATTTTTGTTCAACCATGGATGCTAATCACTTCTATTGTCCTACATCAGTCAAATCATGTGTGCTTTCTCAACAAGGAGACAATATAAAGTCCACGGAAATTCTTTCAGTTCCACCCTTGGTTCACAACTGAAGCTTGTGCAAATATTGCCGAGTGGTCCTCTGAAAGACCTCTAAAGGCGCCTTTCGAAGTGTCCCTTTTAACTTTGTGTCTTGTGCGGTTTCGTGTTCAAGTGCTACGGCATTTTCATAGGGTACAGGAATCAGTCATCGGCACTCCATATATCACATAGATTTTCCCAACGTCCACACATTTTCGATTTTTAGCCAGAGAACAATGCAGCAAGTTCAGCCTCATGTGCAAGGCATGCCAGTTGCCTGAAGCCCAGAGCTCTCCTCTTCGTCACTAGGTATCTGCAAAGTCGTTTCGCCCAACAATTCTCACATTCTCTGTTGGTCAACTCAGTCACACATCCAACACTAGTCAATATACTCCAAGGCTACTCCAAGTGTTCATACGCAGCAACAGGCTATCTGAGTAGCTACTCGAGTAGCCAGACTCCAGTGTTGATACGAGCACACAGATGGTAGTTCAGCCAATGGGCAAGAGACCTGTTTGAGGCAATTCTGGTACGTTCTTCCAAGGATTGAGATAATTCCCTATCAGAGAGAGTTGTCCGAACGGATCGACAAACGGCGGTCAATTAGCATTCCCGGATTCGAACCAACAACCGGCATTTCTGCACGGCAATGGAAACAGGCCGGGGTTACTATCGCTCAATGCTGACTGCTGCTAATCGTTGACACAACTCGGTTCAACACCGGGATTAGATAGCGATATAAACAATCGTTTGAGCTGCTGATGCTACATGCCATCCCTCGGTCAAAGGACAATGATCGGCGAACTTGGTGGGTCGACGTTACCACCAACTTATCAACTATGGGGTTTGCGGGGTTGGGGAATGTCGAATGTTGATGACCGAGACGGTCTTTATAGTAAAGCAAATAGAGTCTTTCTAGGCCAACGTTGTTTGAGCCTCAACTAAGGCTCACCAGCCCAGAGTCTATCTTACAAGCACGACTTCGGCTCTTCGCCCCTAGACTCCACGACACAAAACCCCAGAACCTGCTACCGATAACTCTAAAGATACGCTTAAGTTATATCCGTCTCTACTATGTTAGGAAGGTGACGATGGCTCGTGGCAGGGGACATGGCGAGGTGGGGTTTCGGGCAGCACTTTTAGCCCCTAGACTCCGGGCAACTGATCGGCAAACTACCAAGAAACCGGCAGCATACACGCGATACAACCAGTTAGTTATCCTGTTCATGAATGAGCCGTTTAATCAAGTGACGTTGTAGATCCTCATTCATGAGCAGCCATGTATAAGTATGTACGGCCGCCCTGTTGTTCTTGGCTCTTGAGCAGTGAGTTGTACAGCCTCCTCTTTGTCTAAGCAGACACCCTCCTCTCTTGGGACCAGCTTGTAAGTCGCAAAGGCCGTTTGCTTTACTGCTGCAGGCTTCTAATCCTCTCAAGACCCCAGTTCCATCACCATGCATCTGAACCATGCCAGAGGCCTCGCCGCCTTCACAGCTGGGCTAGCACTGCTTGCTTCTCCAGCAACATGCCAAAAGGCGAATGCAACAAGCCCATATGTCGACACTGTCTCTGAATACGTCGACTCCCTTGACAAGGAGCTGTGGTCGGTCAACAAATACATCCATGACAACCCTGAGTTTGGGTACAAGGAGGTCAAGGCCCACAGGCTTCTCACCTCCTTTATGAAGAGGCAAAAGGGATGGACGGTCAATGACACAGTTGGCGGCATTGACACAGCCTTCATGGCCGTCTATGAGGGCTCAGGCGACGGTCCCGTAGTGAGCTTCAACGCCGAGTACGACGCTCTCGAGGGTCTCGGCCACGCATGCGGTCACAACCTGATCGCCACGGCATCTCTCGCCGGCGCTCTTGCTTCTGCTGAGATCATGCGCCAGGAGAAGCTCGCTGGAAAGGTCATCCTCTTCGGTACACCTGCTGAAGAGTCCTTCGGTGGAAAGATCGATATGCTCAACGCAGGCGTGTTCGAGGATGCCAAGATTGACATCTCGCTCCTCTCGCACCCCGGTGTCGGCGGCCACTCGCCATACTCCATCACCCAGTCCAACGCCCGTTTCGACGTCGAGTACACAGGAAAGCCAGCCCACGCTGCTGCGGCGCCTTGGGAGGGCATCAACGCGCAAGACGCCCTGCTCCTCGCCAACAACGCCGTTGCATTCCTTCGCCAGCAGATCCGACCAACAGACCGAATCCATTCGATCATTGAATCGTCGGGAGTCCGCATGAACATCATCCCCGAGTCGGCATCCGGAATCTTCCAGATCCGCTCCGCCAACGAGGAGGACCTAGATGAGCTCCAGGGTCGCTTCTACAACTGCTTCAAGGCCGGTGCTATCGGCACAGGTGCAAAGTTGAACTTCACCACGCGCCCCAACGGATACGCCAACATGAACAACAACGACGGTCTTGCTGCGGCTTACACTCGATGGATCGAGGCATTGGGCGGCCAAGTCCCCGACGCAGCTGTTGACAAGATGAGGCAACCCTCCGCCTCGACTGACCAGGGCAACATCAGCCATGACTTCCCCTCCATCCAAGCTGTGTATGGCATCACCTATGAGAACGGAACTAAGCCTTCTGGTGGTCCACACACTGCACCATTTGAAGAGGCAGCAGGAAGCAGGCGAGCGTTTAAGCAGGCTCTCATGGTTGGCAAGAGTCTGGCAGGTACTGCCATAGACGTGCTGACAGTGGATGGCCTGCTGGATGAGATCAAGGACGAGTTTAAGAAGAGCAAATCGCCCAAGAGAAGAAGGATGTAAGGTCAGGTGTGCTAGACGCAGCATCTTCCAGAGGAACGGATGAGAAACGCCCCGTCAGATAGGCAAGACTGTCGTTGGACATGTAAATCTACTTCAGTTAGCTACGAATCAAATAACATGATATGACTATATGCCAATTTCTTTATCAGCATTAGACTTTACACAGAGTTTATACAATTATCTTTATCTGACTTCTATCTCAACCGTCAACATCACTCATAGCGGCATGTCTCATCAGCGCCATGCCTCTCTCTCTATATGCCAGGAAGACCAATGACCTGCCTAACAGCAGGCACAAAGCGAGGCACGATATACACGGCGTAAAAGGCCGTAAAAGCGGTCAAGAGTCCAGTAAACTAGATTGCGTCAGTGTTGTTTCCCAAAAAAAGACGGGTTGTTCAACTCACCTTCTCGAACCAGGTATGGAAGTAGATGGCCGTCATCAGCAGCATCCATAAGCTCAGTCCCATGACACCAACAGCAAACTTGCCGCCTAGGCCCAGAGCAGGTTCCTCTGCACCCTCGCCGATGGAGGTGTCAGACTCAACATTAGCGCTTTTGAGAGCTCCGTCGTTCATAACGACGCATCGCTCCTCATCCAGCTTGCCAGACCACCTCAAGACAGCCCAGCCAACTTCTTGCATGAGGAATGCAGTGCCGAGAGTAAGGAGGAAGACATGGCCTGATATGTCATGGCCTCCCTTCCACTTCCCACCGGCAGCTTTGCATGCCACAGCCGTGACCTTGTCTCCAACGCTGTTGTCGCCGAACTCGATCTCTCGTCTAGCGAGCTCACATCGGCCACCTGTCCATCGGAAGCCACGGTCGATCAGGGCGGGTCCAAAGCACCACTGCGTAACAAGGAACCAGGTACCAGTAACAATAGCCCATCGCAAGCAAGCACGAAGACGGCGGCCTGCAGCAGCAGTGCTTGGATGGCTAAAGTTGAAGGCGAGGAAGGCAACAGTGATCCATGCCCAGCCCCTCTTGACAAAAAGGACGTTGAAAATATTGGACTTTCGCGCAAAGTAGCTCGGAGAGAAGCTGGGATCTTGGTGATGCGACTGCGTAATGGGATCGTACGGCGAGGCGCGCGTCTGGGGCGAGATTACAGAGAATATGGTGCCAAAGATCAAGAATGCGGGGAAAAGGATGAGGCAAGCTCTTTCGAGTGGCGTCGGGAGGAAAGGCGACGTGCGCGGTGTCGAGGTAGAGGTTCTCGTAGAAGTGTCCATGGCGGTATCATTCCCTTCAGCAGCCGCTTTCGCAGCACGACGTGTCGTAACCATTATAAGCCAAGCGCAGAATGAACGAGTGCAATGAGGAGATACCGGTAGAGCATTAGCAGAGGTCAATGGCTAGAAAAGAAGTAAGAGAGGGCAAAATGGCCGCGTTCGCGTTTTGACGATGGGCGAACTGGCTTGTGGCAATGACGTCTACGTGGTGGGCTGCCGCCGGGGAATGACTACATACCTTATCCAGGGTAATTTCGGTGCCGGGGAAAGAAAGCTCCGGAATTTGGCGCTTGTTGACGTCGCGCAAAGAGGGGTGATTTTTGACAACCTCATTCTTCCAACCTCCGACCCAAGATCATCATCTCTACGACCAACACGACGAAAAAGATGAGGTTTCATCCGTAATCAAGCGATTTTGGATTCACAACATGCCTCCTCGGAATGCCTTCATCGACCGAAACGCTCGAGTCACCAGCCCGCCTGCATCTGCGTCTGCGTATGCACGTCACCAATCCTGCTCTCCCCTCAGGCGACAAGGCACCGACGATATCCCCTGGGCAAAGACACATAATATGCAACAGCCTACTATCCCAGCGAAGAGTGGTGCAGTGGTTACCGTCCTAGAACCTATGAAACCTCTCAAACTCTAAAACCCGAAACTCCTAAAAACTCTCTCCCACTGCCCACTCTTCGCTTTTTTGGTCCCGAGTTCGAATTCCGCCTCCGCCATCTTTTTTGCTTATCAATACTGGGGGGAGACCCTTTTATACCAAAGTCGCATTCTATACCCCCGACGAAGAGCGGCGTAGTGGGTTACCGTCATAACCTATGAACCTACAAACTCTCTAAATCCGCTCCTAAAAATCTCTCTTTCACTCCCCACTACCCGCTCTTCGTCTTTTTCTTTTTTGCATTTTTGTCATTTCCCATTTCTAACAAAATCCAGGCGCTCCAGATGAGAGCATTTAACGACGAATTTTTTACCATGGAAATACGACTCTTCTTATCAGCCAGCGACGATCCTCTTCACCACGCGACAATCCTCTCCACCACGCGACATTCCTCTTCACCACGCGACGACCACCCTTTTTTCCTTGGGACAACACAATCCGATGCATTCAGTCATAATACCATGGTCAAATGACGCCTTCACTGGCTCGCTCAGATGTGGTTCCGACTTTGCTTCCGCTGCATGTCCCGAGGCAGTTCCACCAAACCCGTGACGAAACGACCACCGACCACCGACCCCCATCCCTTATATACTAAATCCACATTCTATACCCTTGACGAAGAGTGGTGTAGTGG
>JABFAK010000356.1:0-22124 GCA_013266265.1 Fusarium sp. NRRL 66182
CCGCGATACTCAGCTTGGTAATCTTGCCGCCCTCTTTCTCGATCTTGCGTAATTCGTCCTCAATCTCAGCGCAAACGCGCTCGCCGCCAAGTTCGATGCCATCGTAGGTGAAGTTGCCACTATTCTGCTTCGCCAGCAGAATATTCAACTCGTCTTTAGAATACTGGTCGCGCAAAGATTTGGCAACATTTCGCATATGACTTGGGTTTCCCCAGAGCTATAGGATAAGCGGTCCACGGTCAGCAGTGGCTAGGTAGTTATGGTTGATCACCAGGGAGTACTAACGCCGTGAACTAGAACCACCAGGTGAGTCGCCTTTGCGCTTCCACCCGTAATGTCTTCCAATGCGATAGATTTCGGCATGATGAATAGGTAGGTAGTCGTTGAAGTTATAATTATGGAATCAATGAGATGGCTGAGGCAGCAACCCCCTTTTAAGAAAGAAAAGAAATAGCAATGTTGAGGCCTCTCAGGAGATTTCACCCAGCGAGCGAGCGGACTTTCGGGGTGTTACGAACTTGGCCGTATGAATCCGGAGGGACGGAGTTAAGCACCCCCACCAAATAATCAATGACAACTTGAGCCAAGCGGGGATTGCGACTATTAACCCCGTAAGGCTGAGTTGAATACGTAGGCTAATCTCACTTGCATCACTTATTGGTTACGGACTTGTCTCTTGGGATAAGCGACGCGGACGGGTTGAACTCCGATCACCTCCAATGGCTGGTCCTGTTTAACCCTAGCGAGACTGGGGCGGTTAACCATCTCATCTCAATTTACTATCGATAGTCAGCTATCTAGTTTAGTCGATAGAAGGTAGGGCATCGTTACGCTATCGCATGGTGTTGAAGGCCAATATTGCACGACTTGAATTCCTGGTCATGACAAATACGAAGCATGCGAAACCGAGTGCGAACTATTGAGAAGCCAGGGCCCCAAGCTAGTAAGATGCTGGTAGCTGATCAGGACCGACAATTTCTGTAACAATATAGGCCAGACTCTCAAGATCTGATCAGCCATCATGACTGTAATTCACCATGAAAACGTCATGGCCGCTGAGCCTCCTCTGTAGGCAGTGGAGCCTTCCCGTGCTCTGCAGGGGACAAAGGCAGTGTTCAACTGCTAAGAGTGGGGCTGTGTAAGGGATCAACCGCTCTCACAGCCCTGACAGTTTAGCTGAAGCTCTCCAAACTCCTGAACTTGGCCTCAATCCTACAACTTTATCACCAATCCACAGGCAGGGAACTCTTGTCATCACTGTTGCTCACCCACATGACCGCGAATACGCAGACAAAAGTCTCATCAATAAAAAGTCACCTCAAGGCGTCGTCGTCATGAGTGTAGATTTGAAACACATCCCTTGCCCTGGTGGTAGCGCCTGCACAGCGTTTCTCTGTCTATTTGGCCATGAGAGTGACAAGCCTGCGTCTGGAGTTGCTCAAAATGGTGTAGGCGACAGCAAGACTCTCGCAGAAAACCAAAATGTACAGCCAAAACGCCCAAGGACAGACCCCTTTCGGCCAACGTCTTCCCCTGCAACACCTCATGATGTCGGCCCGGGTTCATCTGAGATATCAAGATCAGCAGCTAAAAAGCTCGAGACAGCCGCCAGACCAGTCTCTCCGCCACCTGCGAAGCGAAAGATTGAAACTCCAGATGAGGCTTCCAAACTTCCTGTCAAAAGGGCAAAGATCAACCGGCCGACCATTGAATCACGTCCATCCCCTACACGACAACCTGTACCAGCAAAGCCCAAAAAGGCAGAATCACTGAACCCCAGACTTCTTAAAAGCTCGCCAGCCAGCCATGAAGTCCGTATCAGACTTGTCAGAATGCTTCACTCAGAGCTTACTCGACTGAATAACGGACTCAAGAAAGAGGTCAAGGGAGAGGAGACAAAGCTCCTCCTATCAGACCAGGAGCTCATCATTCGAACTCTTGACGAGGAGGAGTATGTTGCTGTTCACAAAGCCGCCGTTTATTCCAATGTCATGAAGAATAAGGTTATGCAGTACAAGCGAATGAAAGTCGGCGCATGGAAGACTGAGCGACAGGAAGAACTGAAAAAGCTGCAACTCGAAGCTTCTGGAAATGAGGTTTCGGAACAACCGAAGGAGGTCAAAACTGGTCTCACTTCTGCTCAGGAGGTTGAGCTTGCCAAGAGAATTCTAACTCCGATTGACAAACTGGAAAACCATGGCTATGTTGCCGTTGTGCCTTCGGAAGAAGTCATAGAAAAGGCAAGGCAGGGTGTCGAGACAGCTGCAGGGTGGGAAAAGTGTGACCGGTGTCAACAGCGCTTCCAAGTCTTTCCTGGAAGACGTGAAGAAGACGGTGCACTCACTTCTGGTGGCGCATGTACATTTCACTGGGGCAAGACCTACATTGCACCAAAAGCCCCAGGCGACAATACAAGGCAGCCCAAGCGATATCAGTGTTGCGGCCAGGAAGTCGGAGATTCTGTTGGCTGCTTCACCCGCGATCACCATGTTTTCAAGACAGCAGACCCCAAGAGGCTTGCTTCAATACTCAACTTTGCAGAAACCCCAGAAAACCCCCTGGCGCCCGCTGACAGAGCAGTGGCTTTTGATTGCGAAATGGGCTACACGGTCTTTGGGATGGAGCTCATTCGCTTGACCGCCACGTCCTGGCCGACAGGTGACGAGTTACTAGATGTGTTGGTCCGTCCGCTAGGTGAAATCATAGATCTGAACTCTCGCTACTCTGGTGTCTGGCCCGAAGACCTCGCTCAGGCTGAGGTATGGTCCGTAGACAACTCGACAAAGTCAGCCCAGGGCGACAGCGACGAAGCGAGCGAGGATGGCGAGCTGAAACCAAAGAAGAAGCGGCTCAAGATTGTATCATCACCCGAGGTTGCCCGAGACTTGCTCTTCTCCCTCATATCGCCAGCAACGCCCCTGATTGGCCATGGCTTAGAAAACGACCTCAACTCGGTCCGCATCGTTCACCCAACGCTGATCGATACGGTGTTACTGTTTCCCCACAAAGCCGGTCTGCCGTATCGCTACAGTCTCAAGATGCTGATGGACGTGCATCTCAACCGTAAGATTCAACAGGAAACGGGCCCCAAGATGCTGGGTCATGACTCTGCTGAAGATGCGAGGGCGGCAGGGGATCTCGTACGCCTCAAGATCCGAAATGTGTGGATGGATATGCAGAGGGAGGGCTGGAAAATGGTGGATGGTAATTTTGTGGCTCCTGGGAAAGGAGCTGGATTGACAGAGGAGTTTTTAGAGGCATAATACCGTATGCTACTAGCTTAAGCTCTTATACAGAGAAATTCTGCTTCTATGGCATGCCGTTTTGCCCGCTGTGAGCGACACATATACACATGTTCTAGATAAGTTTGCCATTGGCTTTATGCACATGTTCTTCTGATGTTTCCTTGCATGTAAAGCTCACATAGAGATCGGCACTCGGGGGGGGGACAATACCTCTACTATTGTTGGCTTTACTCTCTGGACTGTCCCCAAGACATTCGGTCACATATTCAATATCAAGTCAGAAAGCGAGCAACCATGTGGCCACGACGATTATACATTGCGAGATAGGATTGGTATTCCCGTCCGGTCTCGTTCTAGAAATACAAGTTGGCGGTTGTGAGTAGATATTCATCGCCAACAGTAAGCGGGGAGTTCCCAGTCATTTCATCAACGCCCTTTTCATCATACACATCTGCCTCAAGCCCTACCCACCGACAGCAGGTACTGACCACCCTGCTTTCCACTTCCACCAGGCAGGTAGGCCACGTTGGGGTTCGTCGAGAGAGTGGCAGCAATCTCACGACTAGCCTCAATCTTTCGGATCTGAATAAGACCATCACCGGCCTTCTGGATGGCCTTGCTGATGGCCTCTGCAGACTCGGACTCACCCTCGGCGCGGATGACGTTGGCCTGACGCTCCTGCTCAGCCTTCTCGACGATGAAGCGCGCCCTCTCGGCGTCCTGCTGGGCAATTTGCTTCTGCTCGACGGCCTTTGTGAACTCCCGGCCAAAGGTCATGTGTGTGATGGACACATCCTCGAGAGCGATGTTGAACTCGGCGGCTCGGCGGGTGAGATCGGTGCGGATGCGCTCAGAGACAGCCTCTCGCTGGGTGATGAGCTCTGCAGCATCGAACTGGGCAACAATGGCCTTGAGGACTTCGTTACCAATGGAGGGGAGAACTCGCTCGTCGTAGTCGGCGCCGAGGTTCTACAAGAGTTAGTCATATTATCTAAACAGCAGTCCGTCTGGGAGTTTACCTGGTAGATCTTGGGAAGAGCCTTGACATTCGGTCGGTGCAGCACTCGCAGTGTCAAGCTAACCATCTGCAAATCCTTGCTACCTGTGGTTGTTGCGATATTCCTGGGCTTGGTGCGCACATCAAAGATGATGCTCTTCTGCAGCCAGGGAACCAAAAAGTGCGTTCCCTCGTTCATGACAGTTTCCTTGACTCCAGAATATCTGTCAAAGATGACAGCTCGAGTTCCTCCCTTGACGTCGTATATAGCCTGGCTGCCTATAACGATGGCAGCTGAGGCGGGCACCGCCAAGCGGTACATGAAGTTGAGGGCTCGTGCAGCGGCCGCCATTTTGGTGTGTTGGTCTTGACTCTTTCTTGTCGTTCAAAGATATCGATCAAACTACTCGACGTCGAAGAGCGATGCGGCGTAGCTAAGGCTTTTCGGAGTCAACGGACGGCGATGATGATTTGAAGCTCTTAGTCGACTGGTTGAACGTTCGGGTGGGCGGGCACTTTGCGCTAGACCATATCGGGAAAGCTCGGCTGATGGGGGAAAGCCTGTCTGCGCTTCCAATCCAACCCGACCCGAGAAATCCTCAGAGTAGCCCTTTTCTGACTCTGCCTCCAACCGACGACTTTCCAACTCGTGAGACTCGACAAAACCGCCAAAATGAGACCGACTCAGATGCTTCGAAGCGGCGCTGCCGACCCCAAGAACGGACAGTACGTGCATTGCGCTGGAGACGGGGCAATTGATGATGGTATTGGCTGCGGCTTTTCGCCCAACAATGGCTATACCAACACCATCACCAATGGCCCTCTTCAAATGTTTCAATCGCTATAGAACTTTTCGCTGACTGGTTTAAATAGCTACATTGGCAACTGGGGCCACTTCGGTAAGTGACTGCTCCCGCAAAGTGCGAACGAAGTGAATGGATATCGATCAATATGCGACGGACCAAGGGATCGATGATGTTGCACGGGAAGAATTGCAATTGATTTGACAATCTACTGCGTTGCGATGCAAGCACCAAGCCAACCTATCATATCCATTGACACACTCACCTCGGGGAACATCAACATCACGAAAGGAACAGAGAACTAACTCGACATCAGGTGGTGAGAAGCAGCGCGGTATCATCACCTACGGTCTGTCTGCCAACCGACAGAACCCCTGGGCCGGCTCCGTCCACGACGCCATCTTCAACACTTTCCGCCGGTCTAAGAACCAGATCTTCTTCTGGCTCCCTCCCATGGTTGCTGGTTACTACATCATGAGCTGGGCCGTCGAGCGGTACGTCCACATGCAGTGCCTCATGCAGGGCGAAATACTGATCTTCACTACAGAAGCGAGTACCTCAACTCCAAGGCTGGCCGTGCCGAGTTTGCTGATGCGGAGGAATAAACTGGTTTATGCGAGGAGAAGAAAACTGCAGGCGGATGTGTTTGGAGTAGATCCTCTGGACTCATTGTACATCATCATTACCTAGATTTGGGGATGCAATAGACAATTGTCATAACATTTCTTTCTTATTTACATTTCTTACTGTCTTGCTCGACTACAATTGAAGCCTTATATTAACCAAGTCAATATGTATTCAACAGAATCTCTGGCGTATCCACTGGTAATGGCCATTGCCGAGAGCCTGATTGGACTGCATTTCGGAGAGCATCACGTGATGTATGATCGGAGCCGGCTATACGTACCGCCGCGCTGCAGGGAGCTAAACTCACCGAGAAAAAAAGTTGGAAAAATTTCGAGGTCAGTGGAGTGCTAAAGAAAACACGGAAACTTTGCGACCATCCATTGTCCCGCGAAACCCTCGATTGGCACGCTCAATCTCCCTGCGATACCAGGTGTTTTCTTTTCGCATTCAATAAAATAAAAACTTGGACGAAGCTCTCTCTCGAGAACCGCAGAAATGGCCGCCGAGAAGCCCGACAAGAAGGACAAGAAGGACAAGAAGCGAAGCGACGAGTCCGGCGTGTCCAAGTCCAAGAAGGACAAGAAAGAAAAGAAGGACAAGAAGGACAAGCTCGCCGCCGCCCTTGAGGAGAAGATCCAGGATGATGCCGCCCCCGTTGCTGTCGCCAAGGCCGACGAGGACTCAGATGCTGAGGAGGAAAAGATCGCCGATCTGCCTCTTGAGAGGACTGTCGTTCCCTTCGCCCTGCCCGTGGCTGATGAGAAGGGCATGAAGAAGGTCTACAAGACCATCCGAAAGGGTACGCGACCATCGTCTTGCGTGTGACGTGACCAAATTGCTAACATGCTGCAGCTGCCAAGCACAACACGCTCAAGCGCGGCGTCAAGGAAGTCGTCAAGACCCTCCGAAAGTCTCCCCCCTCCGCGCCCGGCAACACCTCATTCCCTGGTGTTGTCATCATTGCTGGCGACATCTCTCCCATGGACGTCATCTCTCACCTTCCCGTGCTGTGCGAGGACCACAACGTGCCCTTCATCTTTGTCACGTCGCGCGCTGAGCTCGGCGCCGCAGCCAAGACGAAGCGACCTACCTCTGTGGTCATGATCATGGAGAAGGCCGAGGGCAAGAAGGCAAAGAGCACCAAGGCCGACAAGGACGGCGAGGATGACGGCGAGGCGTTTGGTGAGAGCTACGCGTCGCTCGTCAAGTACGTGCAGAAGGAGTATGGCAAGCAGGCCTTCTGGGTCAAGGGTGGAAGTAAATACTAGAGTCAACGCTGCTAGTGAGGAGAAGGATCTTGGTGTAAGCATGCTCTGTCTGCGGAACAGGTGTTGGAACAAATCTGGATGAATTATACCAGAAGATCCAGCCGGAGAGCAACGGCTGGATGAGGGTTTTGGCGGCGTTCAGGTTAGCTATTGCATTCAAAATGGGACATGATTACAAAGAGTCCTTGAAACACTTGGCTACCGTTAAGAGCTCCAAGCTCAATTGCTGATTTTGCTCCCATTGTGAGGACAGCTGTACTCACGCAGCCAGATGTAAGCTGTCTGTGTGAGAAAATACAGGATTGTCCTGCCACTCAACCAACAATAATAGTGACATAGAAGTGTCCATCTTGCTTACCGTGAGCCTAAAGCTATCAAGGTCTGCTCTGTAAACGAAGTTAGTTCGTCTATAAACACTAGCTACCTATTCTGCCTACCTATCTAAGTTTGGGAACTCTTTCAAGGTGAGGTAAAAAGGTAGATTGATCATATATATACCTGTCCATGAGGATGCAGTACAAACTACATCCAAGTCACCATCAACATCATTATCACAATCACAATCACAATCACACAGAATATAAACAGTTGTTTGTTCATTTGTTTGGTATTACTTGGCCTAATCGGCCTTCTGCTATAGGTACATGACCGTTCCTATTCCTATTTCACACAGGCCCTCTGGCCGCACGAACAAATTTCATAAGCCCATTCCCATCATTAGGGAGAAAACATCGTCATGAGAGGATTGATTGATTGATTCCCCTTTACTCAAAAGGGTTGGTTCGGGTTCCCCACCAGGTGAGGAAGACGGAGAGACCCAGAGTCTCGACGAGCTTGGTGGCCAGACCGACGCCGACGGTGTCGAGAGGTCGCTTCTCAACAAAGATCTGGGAGATGTACTGCAACATGTTAGCCGACTGTTTCGCAAAATAGACGCCGGAGATGAGAGAACATACGCCGGGGGCAGAGGTAGCAAAGAAGATGAGAGATCCGAGGTAGGCAGCGCCCTTGTAGCTCAGAGTACCAGTAGCGTTGATGAGAGCACCGACACCATAAGACTGAAGAGCAGAGCCGATCAGAGAAGATCCCCAGGCGAGAGCAGCACCAGAAGCCTCCTTGGAGCGGATGAACTCCTCCTTGGTGTTGGCAGCCTTGGCGCGTTGGTAGGTCTGGCCGAAGATGGGGGCGAGAACAGCGAGCTCAACACCGTGGTTGAAGGCAGTGCCGAGGGCGATAGCTGAGGGCTTGACGGGGGGGAGGTAGTGGAGAGACATTTTTTTTTGTTGAAATTATTTTGGTTTCTGGTTTGTTTTGTTAGATGAAGATATCTGGTGAGTATAGCTTCAATTGGAGGAGGGATGATCAGGGTGCAAGAGTGAGGCGAATCCCCCTCCAACTGGCATCCTTCTCAGTATTTGTAGTTTGGCAGTCGTCACAGATCTCGATCTCTCCACCCAAAATTTCCATTCGCATCATTCAGTTGAGTGGCTTGCCTGCCCGTCTCCCCTCTGTGTCGTCACCAGATGTGATGATGTCACCATGTGGTGAGACAAGAGGTTAGGTAGGTAATTACCTACCTAGCTGAGCCTGCTGAGGTACCTCCATACCGAGGTAGGTACCTAGTGTACCTTGTTAGTGAGCTCTACAGTAGCAAGCTCCAGTCTCTTTTGCTGTTGCGGGGGTGAGCTAGATGGTTGGTTAGTTTCAATGCCCGCGAATTACATACATATGCACAACAGCTTTGCTTGCCAACTTTCAACAGCTGACGTTTACATACAACCAACGTTTATCATAGCAACTTGTGCTTCTCGGATACAGTAAAGCTCCAGGAGCTTGATCTCCTACTAGGCGGGGCAAAAAGATGGGGAAGCTTGGTTCAGTGGAGTCCTTCTTCTTCCCTTTTACTGCCAGGTCCAGGGCAAGTTTCCTCTGAATGACCAGGGTTTGGTTTTGGAAGCAACTCGTAGCGGGGACAAAAAACGCCATGCCCTGCCCCAGCCTGGAATCTCTCGTCTGTGACGGCTCGTTGCGCCGGGTGATGATGGTGTCACGGCGTCATTTGCATCTACTCCATTCTCTCAACTCGGTAACTTGATTTATTTATCCGTACATTTACTTGACACACACAAACAAGGCGGGTAGCCTGCCTAGGATTGTGTTCCCTCGACAGCTGAAATCTCTCTCTCGTTCCTGGTGAACCGCGGAACCGAAGCCGGCCCAGAGCTTGTTTTATCCCCGTTTGCAGCAATTCCCATCTTGTAAAATTCCATTTTCCTTCTCCCGTAAACAGCCGGAGCCGGCTTCGTCCTGGACTAGCTGCTCCCCCAGCCTGTCTCAGGCGTTCATGACCACATGCTATCGACACAAGACCCTGTCCCTGACGAAAATCCGCAGATTATGACTTGGAGGACGACATGAATTGAATGCCACGACGGATGATCAATTTTGACCAGAGGTTGTAGATGGATCCTGGTTCTTTGTCTCTGTACACGCAGTTGGGTACATACGCATACATCACACGGATAGCGTCTTTGATACACCCACGGGACCTGGGCCGAATATGGATCGATTCACTAGTAACAAGAAACGATATTCAAATAAATATTTCTTCAACTAGGTATATGTACCTAAGCTAGTTATAGTAAAGCCGTGTATAATAGTTTCGCTTTTACATCTTACCTTTCACTTATAACAAGAGTGGTACCTCCCGAGTCTAGATAGTTTATACACACCAGCATAGTAGAGGTCTAACTGACAAGATCATTACGCCTATGAAAGTCATGTAATTCTCCACTACCTCTCGCTTATCTCGTCAGGACTGGAATTTGAGAAACCAATCATGGACTTGGGATTAAATATCATAAAGTAGTATAAACTTATGCCATATGCTGCCCATCTTCACCTCCTCGCAGCGCCAATAGCGCTCTCACATCATGTACATACTGCAGGCCCTCCAGCAAAGGCACCAAATGCATCAGATCGGTATCCGTTGGGTCGTTGATCCAGCCTTGGATGGGAATCGCATTATCTGATCAAACGTCAGCACATCACTCCAGCAGTCCCGGCTGAGCTCCTTACCTTGGTGGAACAGATAGCTCAACGGACTGTTGTCCAAAATCATCACCTTGCTCAGATCCGACTCGACCGAGCTAAGATCCTTGATGAAAGCGCCTTGCCGAAAAGTGCAGTGCTGACGATAGTAGCGCGCAGAGAAAAACTTTCTCTCCGTCTCTAGCCAATCAATCACGGGGTCTGCGTACTCCTGCACCGAAGCCGTAAACACAACCAGATTGTACCACTTGCATACTCGTCGTAAAAATTCATCGCAGTACGGCCGTTTGTTGACCCAGTATAGAATCGGATGCTGTGGCCCAATCGAAGTCTGTCCGCCAACCCCTACATATGTCGTGTTCAAGCGCACCTCAACCATGTGCCCGGTGCTCATCCGGCCACCCTTGGACATGCTGTGTATCAATGTTTCGTCTAGATCTAGAATCAATGTCTTTTGTGGGTTCGCCGAGGGCTCGATGTTGATGTAGGACGGCTGCCTGCGGGGGATCAAAGGTCGAGGTGGTGCCGGTGTCTTTGGGTACTTGGTGAGAGCTGCGATGGGGGAGGTAGGAGACTTGAGATGCGCCGAAAGGTCGCCACCTAAATCACTGGCCTTCGTTCGCGCAACCGCCGACTGCGTTTTCCTGTGTTTCCGTTGCCTTAGATCCTCGTCGCTATTGAGCTTAATCCGAATAGACCTTCGTGTAGGACCTGTCTCCTCAGCGGGTTGTAGCGACTTGGACCGAGCATGCCGACTAAGACTACCTGACCGAGACCCATCCGATTCCGATTCCGATGAGAGACCTGATGATGTGGAAGAAGACGATATGGGTCTGGTTCGGGGTGATAACCGCCTGTATCCTGAAGTCCTGCCATGCTCGTCTTTTTCTGAGACAGTGTCGGATTCTTCCATCGTCTTGTGTCGAGTTCCATGTAATCCAAATAGCTTTCCGAGCTGTGCGAAAGGCGCAAAATTGCCGTCCTCGTCGTAGAAACAAGCAATTAGGTATACACCTGGAGATGCCAATGTCGCAAGAACCCATCGGATGGAGCCAATGATGCTTGAAGCAAGCCGTCGAGGAATAGAATGCCACCAAGAACTTCGTTTCTGGGGTTCGCCAGTGTCGCCTAGCAGTGGCGTATCTTCGTCGGCAAGCGGCTTCTCGGTATCGAATCGCGACTCGTCGAATGTATCCTGGGGGAAAGGTTCGGTCTCATCTGGCCTATTGTCGTGCTGGCGTGGGGAGGACTCGTCTTCGGAGGTTAACCCGATTCCAATGGAGCCTATGCTGTTGGATCGCGACTGAGTCGGGCTCGGGGGCTGCGACACGCGCGCCGTGAGGATGTTGAGAGAGTTCATCGCCACGAGTCCAATCAGTCCATGGGGTAGAGAGCGGTCGTCTAAGAAAAGCGGTCGATTGACGGCGACGTTGAAGACGAAGCTGTCGGAAACGGGCGGAATCAAGGACGGCAAGGAAGTCCGAGGAAAGCGGCGGATCGTCGGGAGACAGTCTACCTTGGTCAAACCGAGTCGGCTCGTGATCGGACAAGAAACGCTGGGGAAACGAATGTCAAGAAGGCATCAAGGACAAGAAGCCAAGGTAGGCGCAGCGCAGTCGCGATCGACCGTGGTCAAGGGTAAATGTACAGAATCTCGTCACAGAGGGAGGAAAGGATGAGAAGGGAACAGGAGGTCCCGGCCGGATACAATCCAATCCAAGAGTACAGATGGCTTTTTAGCGGAAGGGCAGTCAGACGGTCGGTACTGTGCACCGCTAACCTCTAGTAGACAAAAGCCCCCTTCACAGAGTGATATGTGCAGAAGCAAGTCTCCTGTTTCGTGGCGTTGAGCTCAGGGAAGTTCTCGCCTGGATCTTTGCTGGCGGTTTCTCCAACAAGCCACCTTAGAAATAAGCAGCCCTGGCAGCGCTAACTGGGAACAAGTACCGCTAGGTTGGTTCTGGTTCGCGGGAATCGAAGAAATAAGTACAGGAGAGCCAAGAAAGGCTATCAACGGTTAAGGGTTACCTATGTAAGGTGGCGGCGGGGAGAAAAGGTCGTGGCGATCGCGATGAAAGATAAGATGAGGGGAAGTTCGACTTCACACACGCGCGCGCAAACAGAAAGAGCAAAGATCGAAGAAGTGAGGAGGGCGACAAAAGAGAGCGAGATCGAGAGTGGATGGACTGGATGGCTCGATTGACGGACGGGTGATGGTTGAGGGATGGTGGTTCACGTGTTGGGAATTTAGCTGCCGAGATGCTGGGGAGTTCCGTCTTCCAGGCGGCTTCAGCGTGTGTTAGTGGATGACGCACCCCTGCTACAGATGGACTGCAGTAGGTAAGTAAGTTTAGCTTTCCCTTGGGGAGCAGGGGTTTGGGCAGGTTTTATGGATGCCGCGGCTCAGCGTCAATTACATGAGTTAGGTAGGTTCTCATCTTGACATCTCGTAATAATTCTCCATCACAACGTTTCGATAACCTGTGACATTATTTGAATAATCTCCAGCCTCGTTGTTATGATTACCATGTAGAATCAATACCTTGTACTCTTGCTCCCCGAAATTAGGGGCAAGCCCCTTATTCTCTTGCCCGTCGACGTTGCCGGTCTCACATGGTACAGGCTACCTTACCTACCAATCTAAGATCGAGTTATTCAAGGCTCAGCTTTTGCAACCTCTTGGCCAAATATAGGCGAACAAATAAGACTGGAACATTCCTTGATCCCACGAGGCTCACCGACCGCCAACCGCGAATATATCACTGTGGAAAAGAGGTGCTTCTCAGGCGTAAGCATTGCTTGGCCCATCGTATATCAATCCACCGCCAGCCAACAAGCTCATCCAGGGACCCTAGATTAGCGACATGAGTTTACTCGCCAATTGTTCACATGTAACCGAGTGTTGAGGGCGCGATACGAAAACGAACGAAGAAGCCCCGGAGATCCAGAAAATGGTACAGAACAGGTCTTTTGCAGCCATTTATAACCCGTGCCATCAAGCTGCCAGCCTGTTCATTTCGCCTTGGTTCAGAAAGAGCATTTAGAAAGAGAAGCCATACCAGGATTACACAATGGTAAGGCCTCTTCTTAACAATGCCAAAGCGCCATATATTACTGTCTTGTGGTGTCAAGGTTGGCGATGTGAGTATTAACGGTCGTAGGTGGCGTCAGGTGTACGATGAATGGCAAGACCAAAAAAGTACCGGGCGTCAATCATTTATGAAATAGAAAGATGCTCAAGGTCACAGCTTGCCGTAGAATCCATCGTCCAACTAGGATGTCCGATCGTTGCGTGGAGCTCCCACGAGAGACTTATGAAAACCTCGAGAGATGGATATAGACTCGCTGTAATGCAGGAGAACTTTCTGAGGTAGCCCGATCATGGCTACCTATTGGTAATTGAGTATACAACTGGAACCAAGGATGAAGCGTACTATCTTTCGTTGCAGAATGTATTTGTATTATAAATGTCATGGTTTGGGCATGAGTTTTCTTTTCTTTTCTTTTTTTTCTTTTTTTTCTTTTTTCATCACCATTCTTTTGACCCTTTAGATAGTATATACAAACCCAACCCATCCCAGCCTACACTCGAAACTCATCATCTTGGAATTGCATCTATTTGAGAAGCACAGATCCCACTTTCAGTATCATCAATCTGGTATTGGTTATTGGCCCCGATTCCCCCTGTTCCTATCCTGTTCCTTGTCGTCATGGCTTTCCGCAGGCTTTCCGCTGTCGCCCAGGGGTAGGGACCCCACCGAGGGGCGAGGCTGGCAGCCCCCCACAATTCCTTTCTCAAGCCGACAGCCTTGCGCAAAAAAAGGTCCGTGGGAGGAATTGATTGACTCACACTCACACACTCCAGTTCAACCAATCCAAGCAAAGCAGTACAATCATTTGTCTGTCTGTTCAACAACGTCCACGTCTCAGCTCGGCACAACACGAAGACGACATATCTTACCTCGCCTCTCAATAGCATCTGTCGAACGCTTTAGAGCGAAACCTCAAACTAGATCCGCTGTTGTCTGCCAACTTCTACCTAAACCACCCCTCCATCACCCCGCGACGCACACCAGACGCACATTCCTACGCTAGCTGCGACTGCGACACCCTCAGCTACACACGGAGATGGCCCCTCTTTCCACGGGCTATGCGCCCGATCTCGAGAAGTATCTCAAGTCTCTCAGGGGCCAGGCATTGGAATCCTCTGTCGAGAGCCTCATCTCGTGAGAACACCAGTCAATCCCGGTTAGCCAAGCTGCCTGTTACTAAATATTTGCGATATCATCAGCCTCCTCAAGCGACGCCAGATCAAGGGCTCTGAACCCTGCGCAGTCGCAACTGCCCATATCCTACTCCAGGTCGTCGCCCGATCGAAATGGTTCAATGTCGATGGCCTGCTTGATAATGTCTCGCGCATTGGCCGTCGTCTCGTCGAGGCTCAGCCAAAGGAACTCGTAATTGCCAACATTGTGCGCCGAGTTCTAGGCCTCATTCGCGATGAAGCAGCCGAAGATAGAAACGAGGGTGCGAGTGGAACACCCAGTGAGGCTCAGTTTACGCCGACCGATGCTGTCCCTAATCCCGACGCTCTGGCTCATCAATGGCCGCCCTCGACATATGGCAAGCAAGATTCCGCCGGGGACTACATCACCAACCCTGCCAAGCCCCCGCCAGCCCGACCTGGTCCTCTGTCCTCTTACAGCTCGGTCAACGTTCCCAAGACTCTCTTCCACCTCCTCTCCGTGTCCAATCCCAACGATCTCCTCGCCAGCAGCCAAGGATCTCCCGTGGGCCTCTCAGGGGCATCTACTCCTTCATGGAGGGCCCCCTCTACCCAAGTCCACGCTCTGAGATCTGAAGTTATTGATGGTATTGAGGAGATCAAGGATGAGATCAGCCAAGTAGATGACCAGATTTCGTCCATGGCCGAAGTCCAGATTCACCCTGGCGACTACGTTCTCGTCCACCAGCCCTCTCCCACAGTAGAGCGGTTCATCCTGCGTGCCGCGTTGAAGCGCCGATTTACAGTCCTCATTGCTACCGAGGCACCTACAAAACCTACCACCGAGGTCCAGCATGCTTCATTCCGGAAGAAGCTCACATCCGCCGGCATCTCAGTCATCAACATCATGAACGGAGGGCTGATGGCGTACATGTCTCGAGTGGACAAGGTTATCCTCGGTGCGCGCGCCATTGTAGCTAACGGTGGTGTCGTCACCGATGCAGGCGCTGCCGCCGTTGCCCGAGCTGCCAAGGAGCAGGGCAATGCAGTTGTTGTCCTCGGCGGCGTGTACAAACTCAGTCCCGAGAACCCCTTCAACGAGGAGTCGCTGATTGAGTGGGGAGACTCTTCTAGCTTTGTCAACTTTGCGGATGGAGCCATGGTCAACAGCGTCGAGGTTCGGACTGCCATTACGGAGATGGTTCCTCCAGAGCTGATCGATACATATATCACCAACCTGTGAGTTCAAGACGATGGTATGCGAGCCAGTTTCACTAACCTCGGATGCAGGGGAACACATTCACGAGATCATCTGTCCAGTCTCATCGCAGACCATTACAAGCAGGAAGACGTCGATTTTCACCTTTGGAGCGGATGATGGGAAGATATCTGCACAGACTAAGAAGTAAAAAGATTACAAAAAGTTGCTTGTCATTCGTTCGTTCCTCGGCGTTAAGCGAGATGGGTTTTTGATATCCATCATGATACATGTGAACGAACCCACAGCGGCATGGAGTGAAGGTACCATAGATTTTGTCGATGCTTAACATCACTAGGACCAGATGCCATTCTGGCGTGAATCAGCTTCATGCAAGTTTGCAGGGCACATGGTGATCAGAGATGTGTGGTGTGTTGAAACATGACGATGACATCGAGTGAAGCGTTGTATAAGTCACACCAAACCATCGTCATACAACAAAGGTCACGAACGAGTAACCCAGTATTCAACTACTGAGTAGTGAGTACAGATCTCACTAGTCTAGGCTGCCTCTCTCTGCCGCGTCAGCATCGATCAGGCCATTGGACGTCAGGGATCGCGGGGAGTCATAATAGGGCTGAGAGGTGCGAATCGACTTGCGTAACCTACAGCCAAGCTGGGCTAAGAGAGGTATAGGATGACAAAAGTAAACAGGCACTCTAGGCTCCATGTCAGGGAGTATAGAGCCTAGTGCACTACCACTTCTGTCATGAACGTTTAATGTCTACTTGGGATTCTTTGTCGAACCACCTGGCACTGTAAGGCAGACTTTGGGGCTATCTGATGTAAAATAAAATGGGCAGCCATTTTATTTGGCCACCTGTTTCTACTTGACAAGACTTGGCTATTTTATTGCACCATCGCCACTCCAGGCAGCCAGCCTTATCGTCGACTGGATATCCATCTGGCTGCAGTCCACATTCAAGCATCCATCATGACACCTTCAGATATAGGCTCCAGTAATAGAGCCATGCCCATCGACAGCTTCAGCACGGTGGCTCGTGGAGAGGCTGAGGATTTGCCACCGCCGCCCTATTCAGAAACAGACATCTACTCTGCCTCCGTCGCCGGCCCCACTGCTTCCGATCATGGCCGGATGTCATCCACATCAACCACCGAACCTGTCATCTTCACTCCACCACTGACGCCCACAAACGACACAATCCCGACAGACCGGGAGCACGGTGACATCCCTCCATCTCCCAGCGCAGCACTCTACTTTGAGACTCGACCTGCGCCGACTTTGGCTTCCGCTCCTCAGCTGCATACCATCGTTGTTCAGCCATCTTCTGTCCCGGACGATATTCCTTACCCGGAATGGGCGAATTCTCACGATGTCACACCGCAAGACTGGGCTACTTTTGTCAACTTTGTTCTTCCGGACCACGACTCGGCCAAGAACGAGGAAATCCTTGGAAAGATCAGGGATGATGATGGCTCGGATGCCAAATCTTCCAGTGGCGAGGGCAGTGCCAAGTCAGAAGGGCATGCAGCTGACCCCAACGAACCACGTCGTAAACGTGCAGAGGCCGAGGCCATCGTTCAGCAATGGAATGATGGCTTCTTTGGACTTCGGAACGTACGAGTGCAGCTACAGCCTGACGATCAACCCCATATGCCGGGAGGATGGGACGTGGCATTTGATGACCCCCAAGCCGGACCGTCTTCGCAAAGGGAGGCAATACCACCGCCCAGGCCAGCCTGGGTGAGACGCGGCTGGCCAGGTTCGTGGGGTGGTTTCCAGGTTGACAATGACAGCATTCGATGGGGCGATAGTTTCGTTGCAGATAGCAACGGGCTTCGGATTGGGAATCTGATCATGGACAACAGAGGGATCCGTGTGGATGGACAAGGTCCGAGCCCTCATTATGGCCCGGGTCGTTCACGTCCCGAGCCTGGACATTCTCCCTATGAACACCATGGCTCGCCTTTCTGGCGTGGAAACCCTTATCTAGACCCAGGCCATTTGGATGCCAATCCCAATGATGTTCGTGGCCGACCAGTTTCCCATGAAGACCATGGATATCGTTCCCGCTCCTCCTCATCGTCGTCTTCGTCTTCTTCTTCTTCCTCCTCCAACAGCTCCGTTGGCTCACTCCCCGATTACGACGACCTCGAGGACCAGCAACTGCCCGTCTACATCGCCCGTCTCGAACAATGGACGGCGCACCCTGAAACCACGCTCACCGAAGCTGATGTCAAGCAACTCAAAGCTGATATCAAGGCCTCCAAGAACAGCCCTGTCAACCCAAGCATCGGACGCAAGGCTCTCAAGGCGCAGATAAAAGCGCTGTCCCAGCAGTGGAGGATTCTAAAGCGCCAGCAGAAGAAATTGAGGAGAGAGCGGGCAAAAGAGATCAAGCAGAAGAGAAAGGCGGAGAGAAGGGAGAGAAAACGGGAGCGGAAACAGGGCAAGAGGGCACAGAGAGATCATCGTAGAAGTCGTCACAACGCGCCTCCGCCCTCTGTTCCTGGCCCATCATTCTGGCCCGGAAGAAGGGCCAGTCATGGGAATAGGGGAGGCCCGGGTAGGTGTTCAAGTCGAGGTCGGGCCGGCTTCTCCGCAGGCCAGGGTCCTTGGAGCAGAACTCGAGGGCCATTCCAAGGAGGCTGGGGAAACACTTGTTCCTCTGGACGTGACAGGCGGCCTGCTGGATCTGGACAAGGCCCCCCGCGTCCATTCCCAGGCTCTTGGCCAGAAGACAGCAACCGGGACGCTAACATACCACCGCCAGGTGCTGCTTCTGCTGCAAAGTACGACGCAGCTGCAGGTCTAGAGACTGAGATAGCAGCGAAGCAGAAGGATCTTGAGGGGAGGAATGCAACTATGAGTGAGCGCTGTGCGGTGGAGAAGGAGCTTGAAGTCCTCACGGCAGTACTTGAACGGATGAGGTTTGAAGCGGATGAGGCGTATGCTCGTGAGTTGGCTGATCTGCAAGATGGGTAGTGAGAGAGTCAAGATATACCTACCATGCAAGATTGTTTAATGATTCATGTATCATACTCTTTTCAGCTACCTCGTGATATGCTTTTTGTCTAACCGTCCAAGTGTACACTCCATCACCATCACCACCCCTTTTTTTCGTCACCCATTCCTCTCCATCAATGCTTCGAATCATCCTTTTCCACCAACGATCCAACCCCCAATCCTCTCCCGACGGCAACCTTGACCTTCTTCTTGTTATCCTTGGCAGCCTCGGGATCACGGCCAACCTCACCCACAGCTTCGCCCTCGTCCGCGGCATCGCCCTGCTCCTCCTTGGCAGCCTCGTCGACCTGCTTCTTGATATCCCCGAGGTCCAGTCGCATGCTAAAGGCGTCTTCGCCGTCGGCGTAGTACTTGGATTCCGTCTTTTCGTTTGTGAAACCTAGCGTGTTTTCGTAGAGATGGCGGGCCGCGGCGTTGGAGACGCGGACGTGGAGGGAGACGTATTTTGCCTGAAAGGTCTCTACCATGGCGAGTTCTGCGAATATCAGCTTCCATCCAAGCTTTGCTGAAACCAACGGTAGACAGCGTGCACGTACGGCTCTGGCGCATCAACTTCTCAGCAATACCCAGCCTTCGGTGAGTACGCATAACACTCAGACTGGTGATGTGGCCATGAGGAACACCGTCCGAGGGCTCCTCCTCCATCTTAGCTAGGACATAGCCCACGATCTTGGGGTACTCATAGGGATCCTTCTTGGGGCGTGAGACATCAACGGCAACATAGCTCAGCTGGGGCCACGAGAGCGCATGGTAGAGGTAGTACTTGAGGAAGTAGTTCTCGGGGAGGTTCTCGAGGTTTGCGTGCTGGATAAGAGGAAGATCTGCGTTTGTGAGGAGGCGGATATCCATTGTGGCTGCTGTACTCCCAGCAGGAGGATTGATGCTGAGATATGTATGTGACGTGGTGAGGCTCAAGGTGCAAAACCCGGCATCGGCCCCTCAATACGATACGCGGCGGGGAGGCTCTAGGTACCTCTGTAGATTTTGCCAGGGCCCGGGCTGTCACCTTTTCGGTGAGTTCGGCGGTCACCTCCCCCGCAACCCCCACTATAATTGCAGAGCCTACATCCCCTTACAGTAGAGAGAAAAGTACCCGTCTCCTCTCTCTCTCTCTCTCTTCCAGGCTGGAAGCGCACCTGTAAAAGCCAGCAATGGCAGCCACTATCTGTGCCTCTATTGGCGCGACAATTTATAGCGGCATAGGCCAAAAACTTTGGGGTGCATGCATTTCACTAAAGATCGTGGGGCACGGCATTAGCAAGGAGACGAGAGATTCGGGATATAAAGACCATGTCGTGTCGTCGTTGTTCTTTGTAGACAGTGTATTTTTCTTATTCTTGTTCATTCTGCTTACTATTTGACCTTGTTTTTATTTGTCCTTTTGTCGTGATACCCAGCTTGTGCCTCACCCAAATCATTATCATCATCATCATCATCATGGCTCTCCCTCTCCGCGGCAAGCTTGCCATTGTCACTGGCGCTTCACGAGGTGATAACAGATCTTCTTCTTCTTCTTCATAACTAGTCCATGACTGACCTTGAAGGAATTGGTCTCTCCATTACCAAAGCTCTCGCCTCCCGCGGCACAAACCTCGTCCTCGCCTATACATCCGCCAACTCTGCCAACGCAACAGCCAATCTCGCCTCGGAGCTAGCCTCCAAGCACTCGATCAAGGCCGTCCCCGTACAGGCCGATCTCGGCAGCGTCACAGGCCCAGCTTCGCTCATCTCCCAGGCCGCAAAGGCCTTTGGCCCGTTACGAATCGACATCCTTGTCAACAACGCCGGCGTTGCTTTCAACGATAAGCTCCCCGATATCAAGCCCCAGGACTTCACCAATAGCTACAATGTCAACGTCCTGGGCCCCCTGCTGCTCGTGCAGGCCGCGCAGCCATACCTGCCCAACGACCGCTCGGGACGTATCATCAACCTCAGCAGCGTGAGCTCCAGTCTTGGTTTCGTAGGGCAGAGCGTCTACGGCGGCACAAAGGCTGCTCTCGAGGCCATGACACGGACTTGGGCCCGCGAGCTGAGCGAGAACGCTACCGTCAACGCCATCAACCCAGGGCCCGTCCGCTCCGAGATGTACTCGCGTAACTCGGATGAGTTCAAGCGCCTCATCAAGCCTTTTATCCAGAATGCGCCTCTCATGGCCGCCCGTGAAGGCGTGGATGACCCCGAGGTCGTCGAGGAGGCCAAGACGACTGGTGGTCGCGCTGGTGAGGCTGATGAGATTGCTAGCATTGTCGCTATGCTGGCTAGTCCTGAGAGTGCGTGGTGCACTGGTCAAGTTATCTGCGCCAACGGCGGTATGATCATGGGTATGCAATAGAGGGGTTATCACGGAGTTGGGGTCACGGGCGAAATCAAACAAGACATCTTCCGCAGGCAAATTTACCTTGTTATCAAATATTAATACTTTGTTCTGCCAACAAGTCAATGGCTCATGACATTTATCGCTTCGAATTCAGTAGATGGACTAGCAAAGCAATTGCTCAACGTATAGATCTCGTGTGCCCCGCCAAAGTACTTATTGAGCGGGCGGTGACGCAAATTCTGCCACGCAGTCAAGCCTAAACTCACTTACAAATCCGCTGTGAGTCAAGACTCAACCCCGGAGAACAGCACTCGGCAACATGGAAACAAGACAAGCAGCCCCCTCCGACCCCTTCGAGGACATCCTCAATCTCGAAGAGCGCTTCTACTCAGAAGGCTACCAGCAAGGCATCAAAGACGGCGTCCAAGCGGGGCGAATCGAGGGCAGGTCCTTTGGCATGCAAAAGGGGTTTGAAAAGTTTCTCGAGAGCAGCCGTCTCGCAAGCAAAGCCATAATATGGGCAAACCGTATGCCCTCCAAAGGCGGAGCCTGCACATTGCCGCCACTGCCGAGAAATGCGAGGCTGGAGAAGAATATCAACACTCTGTACGCCCTGGTTGAGCCGGACACGCTTTCAACGGAGAATTCAGATGAGGCGGTGCAGGACTTTGATGATCGCGTCAAGAGGGCACAGGGAAAAGCCAAGATTATCGAGAGGATGGTTGGCAGTGGTGGCAGGGAGACATCGGGAGCATCATCATCAACTCCCTAACACATCAAAGGAATTGGAATCGGAGCTTGTCCTGGCGTACATGAGAGCTGGGTTTGAAAAAGCCGAATTCGATATCCGAAGACGTGTATGTGTCAAAAAGGAAATCATCTGCATTGTCAATAGAAATTCTATACCCTCACTACCTCATAAGTTGTATACACAGCATCATCTTCCTTTGCTTCTCCTTTATTTGAACGACCTGCAAGGGTATCTGTAAATCAGTTAGCAATTGCTCTCTGGTCGCCTCTCATCCAGTCGGTAACCTACCCCTCGCCATAAGAAGACTCCTGCACCTCATACTTGTAGACATCCCACTGTCCAGTAGCCAGGCTTTGACCACTGGGCAGGGGGGGCATTCCGTTCACAAAGACATCCTTGGTCGCATCGGTCGCCTTGTCAAGAGCCTTTGCCAGTCCCGTCTCGGACTCCTGCTTAACAGCCACAAGCTGCTTCTCGCCAGCCTCGCCAATGAGCTCAACCTTGGGAGCCGCAGCGCTGCCGACGGTAAGCAGCTTAGCGAACTGCGACTGATCGACGACGCTGAGCTGGGGGTAGTTTCGGCGGACGTCTCG
>JABFAK010000357.1:0-41944 GCA_013266265.1 Fusarium sp. NRRL 66182
CTATAGAGAGCTAGGTCTCTTTTATACTAGAAGAAGACTTCTTACTTCTAGTTATCTAGCTAAGAAGGTATGTATAGATATTGTATATGCCTTGCCACCTTTCGATGATTGGTGTGTTAAAAATCTCGGAAAAATGTCCACTCCTGGTCCTCAAAGAGATAGGCGGTGCACATGTGGCGCATGCTGTTACAGAGGTATATGGTCGATGATGGTGGAAGCCTCCAGTATCAAGTATCCTGCTAGCACAGGGGAGAATGTTGGGACTAGCATCTCCAGTTGAGGAACGAGCTAGAAGCTGTCTCATGGTTGTGCTTCAGGAACGCATCTCTTACGTCGTTGCGTGGCGAGATGATGAGACAGTCTCAGGCCAAATCAAGATGCAGGTGAATGATTTTGGTTGCCATTCTTGGGCATGTGAAAGACCCTTCTTCTTGTCAACGTGTCTTGGCGAATAGTCCCGAGGTCTTTTTGCTGTCGTTGACCTCTCAACACTCTTGAGGATAGCCCATACAAACAGAACCACGCGATAGACTGTCTACGCGTCTTGACACGCGTACCGACCCTACTGTACAGCACATCTTTAGAGGGGTTTGACACTTTCGTTCCTGCTTTGCTTCTGCGAGGGTGACATTCATGATTCAAGAGACGGGAGCTTTCGTGTGCTAACTTTAGCATGGGCATCTAATCATGGGCGCTAAGAGCTCCCGTCTTTGTGGATACTGCAAGCAGAGAAGTGAGTCAACTATCTATCGATAGTTGCTACCATAACTCAATCTCTTTGCTTCTTGTCACGTTTCAACGGCTTTAATGCTATTCTAACTAGGCCGTTTAAATGTTAGCATCACCATTCATCATTCAGAATCACAAGTTTCCTTATGCTCTGAGCTTCTGACAACTCTGCGGATGTACAGACGCTGAACTGCTATTGCCCATAGACAACTCATCACCGCCTCTGCTAGCGACGCACACGACTCCATCTCATCGCATCAACCCCTGTTCATGAACCGCTGATGGATTTGACCGATGCGACTTTAATTTCTCCATTAATTTGTTTTCTATATTAGCTGATTTCTCCCTCATTATCCTCACAGAAATCTTGCGGTATCTGGGAGAAAAGTTCATGCTATCACTGAATAGCATGGTATGCTATTGTCGACAGTTTGCCAACTCCCGCATCATCACGCGATAAACCTGTTCACCTCTACGATGGCTCGCCACCCTCTCTCTCACATCTGGCGGAGCTCGTCTTTTCAGCCCACTCTCTCCCACTTCTCAAGAGTCTAGACGAATATTGGGGGTCACACGCCAAGTTGGCGATCGCCTCCAACGACCAGGGGGTCTTGCGATCCTTGCACCGAGAGTAGGCCAGCAAGAAGGATTTCAGTCTCATTTCCGCAAGGGCAATGGACAGAGTCACAGAGGCAGGAGGAATATTGAAGGAATAGAGGACACTTTGCCTTTAGACATGTTCACTGACACTCCAGGTTCAACGTTACAGCCGTAATCATTCATACTTTTGCATCGCATACATTACGGGCTTATTATCAGCCCCCTCGTATTAAACGGCATCCATCACGGGCTTCAAAGCGGTCAAAGCGGTTGTCGCCGCCCCCGGACTGCATTGATTTTAGAACCCTAACCCAGTCGGTATTAATATCTCTCTCTCTGTTCAGAGGACCACACCATAGTTGGCGCTCTGTTTCGTGCCAAGGAAACGAGCTAAAAGAATCCCTCTTCCCAGTTTTTGTGGTCTTCTTGCTCGTAATTTCACCGCTCTCTTACTCATATTTCATTCTTTCATCAGTTGACAAACTCTTGCAAAGAGCGGCAAGATAAACTATCGTTGACATATTCCATTTACGCAAGCTTGACTGGGGACAAGGTAAAGAGAATCCCTGGCTCTCTTTTCGTGACATGCGACTAATCGAGTGGAACAGAACATGCGATGCCTCTCGTTCCAAGCTCCGCAGCGCTGCCAAGCAGTATGACAACCTTTGCCTACATTCGCGAACAAAAGATCCTCAACATGGTCTACATCGGCCTCCTCGTGGTCGAAGCACTTATGGTCCTGGGTGTCATCATCATGGCACTTGTCAAACGAGCCAAAGTCTCCAAGCAGCTGAAGACGATCCGATCAGCCACCAGTCCTGCGACGTACCCTCCATACAACTTTGCGCATGTCAACCCAGAAAAGACAATGCTCTAAGCCTGCCACGGTAACCAGGGCAAATGACGACGACGACGAGAGAAGAAGAGAAAGCGACAACTTGACAGTTGGCCATTGACCAACTCGACAACGACCACAAGCGACGACTGCACTTTATTCCTTTGTTCACCACATAAAAGCAACACCACCGATACATATGCCTGTGTGCCATCCGTAAGCAGGGAAAAAAGAGAAGCTGTTCACCATTTTCGCATGGTTTTAGCGGGCGCAATGCGTTTGTTCATTTGGAGTTGGACATGATGATTTATGATTATATATACCCAAGTTTATACTTCAATACTACTTACTCTTGAAATATTTATCCATCCTTTATACTTACTCTTAAAACATTGACCTATCCTTTATATAGAGCTGGCATCTTGCAAACGTCTATTTGAACTATTGGATGAAATACTAACTTGCAGCATTCTCCTCTCAACACACAAACAGGATGGCATTCCTTGATGCACCGAGCCATGGACCCGAGCACAAGTGCCCGCACTGCAACTACTACCCCTCTCATGAAATAGAAAGGCTGTGCGAAGTCTGCCAGCATGAGCTTGGCCCTAAAGTTAGCTATACTTTTCTCAATGGTGGCGAAAGGAACTGGAATATCTATCACCTAGTCCGAGGCGGAGATCTCCCTACGCGCGACCTGTTCGAGGATACCATGCGCGCCCGCCTCATCCGCGAGAAACGCTGCCGCCTCCTCTATTGTGCTAAAGAGAGGGTCTCACCATATGTGCACTGCAACAGCTGCCGGGAGAAGCTCATCGCTAGAGGTTTCTGTGACGCGGCGGGTGTCGAGGAGGATACAGGACCCAACTCCATCTCGACAAATCCTGTAGAGGGCCTACCCAAGGAGCCGCGTACGAGAGAGCACAACGGCCCCGAAGTCCCGATCCAGCTTAATGGATGGATCTGGGAGGACTCGTTGTGTAGATTTGTTCATTATCAAGGCATGGTCTACAATGGAAACTCAAGTCCTGAGGATATGGTCTGATCGAGAGCTAGTTCATGTTGCGCGTGAGGGAATTTCTTTTTATAAATATGTTATGGGCAGGCCCCTTTAGGACATTCCCGTCATAGGTTCCATGTCATATCGTGCTGAGTACAATCAGGGGCTGATCGAAGAGAACGGTGTAGTTTGAAAACCGCTGGGCTCTATATCACAGATCCATAGAACACTACAGCTTCAAGTTCAAATTTGAACAACAGACACCTTTAGATTTGATCCTTAATCGCTTTGCTTATTAGCAAGGACAAAACTGGTTATCGCCCAAGGGGCGCACGCCATGTCGAGCCACAGCACATACAAGTCCATGGGTCACTCAATGGGGCATTGATTGGTCTTTACCGCAGAACGCCTCGTTGGAAGAAAAAACCTCAAGAATATAAAGGACTTTATTTAATGTCCGAAGCAAGACGGCAGAGGTAGTAAAGAGTGGCTGAGTATATTTAATAGCCGCGGGAAGTTTACCGCGGAAAAGATAGTATGTGGTTATATAGTACAGAGCTGAGCATATACGACCATCACGACGGGCCTCAACACCCCGAATACATCAAGGCGTATCAAAAACTTGCAGAAAAGGAGGACCTCGAGTACTGCTTCGAGAATCTAAAAAGATTATGAAAAAGAAATCCTGCGTTTCACAGGTGGCGACTCTCCCGCCGGGAATTGAACCCGGGTCTCAAGCGTGACAAGCTTGCATACTGACCACTATACTACGGAAGATAATAGGCTAAACCTATTGTAGCGGGCTTTGGTTGGAGAAGAGCACATACGGTATATAGCTACAGCTCAGCGCAGCTGGGTGTGACTATGGCAGAGATGATAAAGAGTAGCTGAGTATGTTCAATAGCCGCGGGAAGTTTACCGCGGAAAAGATATTATATAATTATACGGTAGAGAGCTAAGCACATGCAACCATCACGACCAGCCTCAACACCCCGCATCTATTCAGGCATATCAGAAACCTGTAAAGAAGGGAGATCTCGAATACTGCCTCTGGATTTAAATAGCTTCTTGAGCCAAAGCAGACCCAAGGTCTTTAATAAGAAGCCAGGCATTCTCTCTGTCCACTATTTCTCCAAGACCCTTCTGTATAATACCCCAATTTCAGCCTTAGCTAATTACTTCCTGCCCGATTTGTCCATTCGCGATAGTCAAGTAGCGATTGTCCAAGGTTATGCTTCTTTTGCTTCGATCGTTGTATGTCGCTCGGCTTCGGCTTCGGCTTGGGCTATAGCGGCTACCTCGCGCCTGGTCGGAGGTCTCGGGGGTAACGGAGACTGGGCAACAGCTTTCAAGATCGGAATCCAGTCGGGGAGATTCTTCCCTTGCAAGTGAATCTCGGCGTCTCTGACAGCTATCATGAGAAACACACGAAGCGTGAGATGTGCATCGTTCCCAGCTATGTGAAGGTGCGAGTAGGGAACCTCAAACTCCTCCAGCAGGTCCTTGAGACTGTTTCTATACCACAACTGCAGCGGAAACTGAGCTGCTTTGCCGGTGTCGATAATGAATACGGGTTCAAGCTTTATGTTCAGCAGTGAAAGCAGTGAAAGCTCTTGCTTTCCCCCGTGAACAATAAGAACATAGGGCTTCCTGGTGAACCCTCTTAGCCACGTTCCCAAGTCCGTTATCTTGATCGGCGTTGCTTTGCCGAACAGGAAGTGATAATTTTCCCATGAGAATGCAACTTTAGAGCCAAATACCCAATGACGAGATTTAATAACACGGGATGCCAAGTCGTCGCCTTGTGTAGATTTACCAAGTAATAGTTGTAGAGCTTGTGCTTTGAGGTAAGATATACCAACCTCGACTCGTTGGATTATACCATTTTCTACTCTGAAATGATCAACATCAATACTGAGAAATCCTAGATCCTTGATATCTGATTTAAAGCCACGTGGGATAGATGTCTGCGGTATATCAGGCCAGCTTATGCCATTGATCAGCTGAGTATTTTGGCAATAGCCAAAAACCCATCGGAGCATTACTGTCTCGTCTCTAAGGATGCCTTTGTGAGCTGGCTCGACTGGGGTGCTCTTGGCGGAATCCATACTGGTTGCGAGTGCCAGTAGGGTCCCTGCTATCGGTAAACGGTCGCCGATGGAATATGATTCAGATGGGGCGAGAACCAGATCTTTTGTTGGTCTTGTGACTGTGTCGCGGCCGAGGAATTCTCTGCTTAAGAATCTAAAGGTCTTAAATTGCCATGGGCCGAGAGATAAAGCTGTGACTGTTAGCGATGTGCCGCGAAGGGGAATCAGGGTCGATTAACTGACTGCTTGTTGTGTCGAGTTAGTTGAAGGTTGAAGGAGGAAGAATCTACCTTGCGTACAGCTTGGCAGCTGTTTATACCTGTTCATCGTTATCAGAGTTCAGTGGCTGATGTGACTTGTACACCTGGTTTATTGAGATTTGACTTGACTGGAAGAGGTCGCAAAGATTTACCTTGGGCTTGCAGTTAAAAGAGGAAGAGAAATAAGCATGAGCCTGCATCACTGTGGCTTTGCTTATGTGTCCAGAGTTGAAAGCCCATGACAGCACTGCTTTGCATATGTACACTTGGCTGAGGGCTCGACTGTAGACTGTCAAGCAAGGTTAACATCATCCTAAGAACTGCCTTTGTCACCGTACCGTAAGGTCCGTAAGGGTTGTGAGCTTGAAGACTTTGAGAGAGACTACTCGTCGAATCATTTCTATCCCTTATATGTCGGTTCCTCTCTGGCCGGAGTTTCGGTCCGGATGAGGTGCAGGGACAAATTGTCATTTTGAGATGACCACATCTTCAAAAGTCGGTTTCTGTATCCTCAAGCTGTGATACACTCCCGTCACTTAGACGACAGCAAGGTAGCTCTGTTGTCTGGGCTTCAGCTCTTCTATAGCTTCTTCCCTTGTGAGGTGGTATAAGCTAAGTGGGAAAAATGTTTCTTTGCTATTCATATGACATTACCTATGATGCCACGTAAACCCAATACTTGCAGATTCTCACACAGAGCCAAGGGCCCTATCATCATATCTTGTCTGATCTTGATAAGATCGACCAAGGTGACAGTTGTAAATATCTCCATGTTTACACTTTTTGCACAATGCCTTCCTGTAAACCTACGTGATAACTTGGCCGGCGGTCAACCTAATTTATCAAGGTTTACATAGAAGGCTTCTCTATTGCTCAAGCAGACGTCCAAACCCTCCCTCTTCTTAATCTCGAACCACAATCTATAATCTACACTCTCCACTACCTACCTACACTTCCTAGTAAGCTGGTCCCGTGATATTACAGATACTACTTGAAACCTCGCCTGCGCCCTCGACAAGCCGGGATGAGGAAGAAGAATGTGTCATTCCCACGCCGGTAGTAACATTTCTTCAAAGACAGGATACTCAGGGTCTATACGTACAAGCCAGCAAGTCAACCGCAGGGGTCAAAACTAATGCGGATACAGCCAAGCTTCTAGCTAACAAGTCGTGCAATCCTCGCTTTAGGTTCGCTTGGACCTAGCGACCCCTGGCTTGGCCGAGTCTGGATTGCATTACTCATTACGATCCTGGTTGATGTGAAGCAACAAGATTACATTGTACGTATGTCAAGGATCTACCATGACACAAACTAGGACTTATATCTAGTCAACGCTGCATGATTAAATAAAAAAGCATCAAGACCCTACGGTTTCACCGAGTGAAAGAAGTGAGTGCACAGACTTGTTAGCAGCACAAAACACATGGGAAGATCATCGCCCTCTTGAGTCAGCGTGAACTATAATTGAGGCTCTGTGCACATGGTCATCCGATTACTAGTCAAAGAGCCTTTAATTGAAACAGAAATCATCTTTAGTTGGCTTTAGATGCTGTTGAGAACCCCGAATCAAGACTTACTATATGTCAATGGCAAGATACAACAGAGGGTACGTCAAAGAAACAACGGTTCTCGGCACATTTCTTGGAGTGATGCTGTACCAGTGTCATGGTAGACAGCTGCCGACAACATGATGGGCTTCTAGAACGCCTCGTGATGCAACAACGATAGGCGTTGGTGGCTGAAATTCGAACCTACAACCCAGCTCGACTACTAATAACTTGCCTCAAATCTTCGCCAGTGAACCCATCATCGTAGGATTCGTATGCGGACGCGCTCTATGCCGTACGTTCTGTACAGCTACCCACTTACATGTGAGCATTCCACAACACTTGCTGCTCTCCCGACGACGATTCATGGGACTCCCTGTGGCATGCAATTAGGTTTCAAAACGGTATACCATGCTCACTAGACCTCGCTTGGGCCTCTACTGTTGCACTCTGGAAACTTGAAGCACATTGCTTCTTCTATATACAGCTTAGATACCCCGTTTCTAGTCCCCTCAACTTTTATGAACCTTCATTTCTCGGTGCCTGTACTGTCTTGAGAGGAGTGCAACGCCGTCTCTCTCGCCAAACTCTCCTTGCTTGTCACTGGCTTCTCTCATGAACCTTGTCGACCGTATCAAGACGACGCGCTAAAGAGAGGTAGATTGATGACTTGATGGCGACAGGTGACTTGTCGGGGTCGCTGCTGGCAGCTTCATTTACAATCATCGCCCTTACGACAGTGTTTACTAGCACGCGAATATGGATTAGATCTGGTCGCAAAACCATTGGTGTAGATGACTGTAAGGCCTGAAGCGGTTCTCAATACGCAAAAAGGACAAGACTAACAATGGACAGATTTAATCTTGGTAGCGTGGGTGCGTTTGTCCAAATTGCCTAGTGCGACTCTATTCTAACGTTGCTTGATAGGGCTTTCTCATGGGCATGTGTACATGTGTAATCCTGTGTGAGTCGACACGCGAAGCATCAAGCAGCGAGATGGCTAACTCAAAATAGCTACACGAGCTGGACTCGGAAAACATATGGCACACGTCCCAGATGAGGACTTGGAGATATTTCTCAAGGTCAGTTATTGGCCAAAGTGTCTGTCTATGCAATGTACCCAGCTAATTCTTGGCTGCCAGTATATAACAGCATGCTCCGTGACATATAGCTTTGGCATCTCTTTCTGCAAGTCATCATTTGCAGTGCTCTATATGCGGATCAACCCACATCCGGTTCTTCAACTACTCAACAAACTCCTCATTGTGTTTCTCGCACTCCAGGCTATCGAAGAAGCCGCCGTGGTCATCTTCCAGTGTAGACCCTTCACTGCAGCGTACACGGTGCCTCGGCCTCCGGGCGCCCAATGTCTGGACTTGAGGGTCCTTTGGTGGATCACAGTTAGTCTCGCGGCATATATGGGTTCGATTATGTTGCTAATGCGGGATCACGATAGTTCATCTTCAATATATGTACAGATCTCTTCTTGTTCATCCAACCTATTCCCCCTACGTGGAAGCTACAGCTTCCTTTAGCAAAGCGGCTAGGGTTGATTTCCATGCTTTCGCTGGGTCTTTTGTACGTCAAATTCTCCACGTGTGCTGATTGCTTTTGGCTTATCAAAGAAAGGGTTTGCATTACGTCCATCATTCGCATCGTTCATATTCACCAGATCGGCCCTGACGTTACTTGTAAGTCCCCCACGCGATAGCTTTCCAAGAACTCTTCTCAACATGCTTTCAGATGAATTTGCGGAGCCTGTGATATGGTCCCAAGTCGAACTGGCCGCCCTCATAGTCTGCTCCACGGTCCCCTGTCTATGGCAAGTCGTGCAAAAGGTCCCCTGGCTCAATCGCGTCCTGAACCTCAGGAACGGCCAGGAAATTTCGAATGTCTACTATGGAAAAAATAACCCTAAAAAGACAGGACCTCGAGCGTCGGTCCAACTCAAGAACTTTGACGAGAGCACGAAGGAGATCTACCTACAGAACAGTCCCAAGAGCGGAAACGGTTATGGGCTGACAAGTAATGTGGTTGGAGGTACTTATAACAAGAACGATAGTACCGAAGAGATCTTCTCTCATAGGATCGACGGTAACGATGCTATCTTGGTCACGCACGAGGTGGCTCAGGATATTGAGCTGTATTTTATATCATCAGCGATGCCTTCTATGAAGCAAGATGATTACTACTAGCAAGGAGAAAACATACCTTTAGGAGGGAAAAGAGCTTGACTGGGTTCCGTATGAATCATCTGACGCCGAGATGTATATATATAGTTGATCCTATACATGTACAATGATAGTACGAGCACATAACGAGTGAAGTATCGCCTTGCCTTTATACCCAGTCACAGTGCTATATAGATTGTATTCGGACTGTATGCTTGCACGACTTCCCCGCGGGAAACTGCTCCTCCAACTTACGAACCAGCTTCATCGCCAAGCCACGGAGAGATCTCTTTACTTGTTACACAGCATATCTTCCGTTAATGGGTTCAATCACAGCATACGGTTATGTCACAATCAACACCGAATGAACGGCCGTATAGGTCTCATCTCCGACCGGCCTGCATCCCCTGCCGGAGACGAAAGTCTCGCTGTCAAAGCGAAGCATGCTCCGAAACTTGTCTAATGTGCCGGGCACATCGCACTGAATGCGTCTTTCCAAACGACTCTAATTCGAACTCCAAGGCAAGTCCGACACCAGGCACTCGACGCCGGCAGCGGATCCGGCCTCATACAAGAACACCCGTAAACCGGCCCAGCATAACACCTAGACGAGCGCCTGTCTCAGACAACCCTGGAGATGTCGAACAGTCAGGCGATTGTATAGAACCTAACGCAACTCCAGTCCCCATCAATGAGTCTACGCGTACTGCAGCTGCTGGTAACCCGGTGCCCGAACACGGTGCCCAACAAGAATCACCTCTGGCGCTGGCCTCCAACGATGACCAGCAGCATAACCTTCATATTGTAGGGCCTGCGGTGACTTCAGACAACCAGGTGCTGTCTGATTATCTCTCTAAAATGCCCAGTGCTGCAAGAGGATCACGAATCATCAGGCCGGTCCCAGGCAATAAGTCTCGGCCTGTTTTGTTCACCATGGTGCAGAAACGACCAGTAGGCTTGGATTCGAACCGCAGTTTCCCAGAGGAGAGGCTGCAGTTGATTGAGAAGATGCTGGAGCCATTTGCTGATGATGTCTTGGATGTGTGAGTAGCTGCAGACTGGTGTTGGCAACTACTGACGCCTTTCAGCTATTTTGAAAAGGTCAATTCATCTTTCCCTTTGCTGGATGAGGCGAGATTTCGCAAGCAGTATCAAGATAATAGAGAGGCAATTTCGCCCGCGCTACTCGGCTGTTTATACGCTCACTCGATGGTATTCTGGGACAGTTCCCCGACTCTGTCTCAGCATCGGTGTCCTGATAGACGCTTCATTTGGAACTTGGCGACCGAGGCAACATATTCTCAACTACACCGGTCTCCCGGCATGTCCATTATTGAGGCCATAATACTGAACGTTGGCGGTCGCGAAGTGACTTCGCTCATCGGCAATGGTGTGTTATTAGCATCCTCGGTGGCGATGGCACATTCGCTTGGGTTGAACCATAGCCCGATACCATGGGAGATACCGCAATCCGAAAAGAATCTTAGAATGAGGATTTGGTGGGCTTTGCTAGTTCACGACAAGTGGTATGCATACCCAGTTACGAAACCACGCTGGTCGTTCTTACATCAAGATAGGATATCGTTCTCACATGGGACACCGCCGCTCATCTCAACGACTCAAAACGATGTGCCGAAACCCCGAGTCGAGAACCTCTGCGAAGAAGGCTCTTCATCGGAGAAAGCCCTCAAGGCCTCTGTCTACGTTGCTCTGGTAGGGCTGACCGAGGTCTTGGACTTACACCTACGACATGTTCATCAATTCAACAACACAGACGAAACCAAAGACACAACACAACTAGAGCTAGCTCTTAATAACTGGGTAGAAGCCCTGAATGGGGATGTTCGTCGAGTCATCATCCGCGGGAGAAATTTAGAGGTCCCCGGCGCAGCTAATCTACGGTTAGCCTATCTGACAGTCCGGCTACTGCTTCAAAGAATCGAGCTAGAAGCCGAGAAGCGTATTCGCGATGCAGGAGATATCCGTTTGATGAACCGTTATCTGCAGGCACGGAGGACTGCAGAAGAGATTCTGATTCTAACGCAAGAACTCCAGTCTGAGCACCTAGCAGACTTCTGGCTGCCCAGCAGCGCTTTTGCATTCTCCACGACAGTTAGCTTTCTCCTCCGATGCGCTCTCGAGACGGAGAACTCGGCGTCAGGGCTGGTTCATAGCAGTTCATTGAAGATTGCTTCAGATCTTTTAACTATTCTTAGGTCGCACAGAGAAAAGGACGCTTGGGATCTCGGCGACATATGTGTAGCCCAGCACACCGAAATCGTCGAAAAGCTGCTGGTTATGTCGACGCCTGAGGATTCGGTTGCCGACGGGTCACTGGATCTTTCTAGCTTCATTATGCCTGACGGTTCTTTTCTGGACCAGCTTTTCCCTGGCTTGTGGGATCCTTTGCAGAGTGCGTGGTAGCCAGAATGAGTGCCAGAGCGACGGCATACCCGCATTGAAGGAATATACTCAATACAGCATTAGCGCCATGTATGAGCAGATAACTCTTCGAAGGCCTCCCACCATATGCCTGTCTCTTGTGTAACACAAGCCCTGAACGCGTAAGCGAGAGGTGAGCCTTTAATCTAGACAACAACATGATTCATTTACTACTCGTGGCCAGCAGAGATATCTGGGCACACGCAATACGAAAATGAGGCTGTGTAAGTCTCATGTTGCATTCAACTCTACTTTGATTACCCGTTAGTGTACGGGATGTAACAGGAGTCGGGAGTTAGTTTGTGTTCCGTATCCCGTATGCCAACATCCAATCTATCTGCCAAGATCTATCTAGTCCAAGTCGCTGCGCTAGCTCGCTGGGCTGACAGCATTGAATATCTGATATCGGCCTGATCATTGACCCGAATCCCCGATGAGTGAGTTGAGCACTTGAGCTCCATGGCGAAGAACAAAGAGGCTGATTGATTCTGTATCCATACATACATACTACAGTAGCATTCGTTTAGTGATCCCGTCCGCCCGTCATAGCGTAAACCTTGGAATGCATCTCCATCCTGCCCTGATTGATGATTGATCAAGCGCTGGATCCCTGCTGTTTGTTAGTGGATCGCGAAAAGGGTCCGACAGTGCCTTTTGTGATTTCCATGATGATAGCAATGAGTGAGGCAGTGAGGCAGTGAGGCAGTGACGACCTATCTCACAATTATTGCTGAAAGATGATAACATCAACTAACTTGTAGTACTAATTAAAAATGTAAAACACCTCGAGTAGGTGTGTACGCACTGGAGTCGTCGTCATGATAGAGCTGGACCCACTGAGAACCTCACTGCATTTACTTAGCCTACTGTACCTAGTGGATAGGTACCTAGATCTCCTCCGTTACTACTCTGCTTTAACCTTGCAATATCCGTACGTAAATTCCCTTCTTCAGCAACAACAACAACAACAACAACAACAACACTTTACCAAATGTACCTATGATATCAACAACCTATTAACACATCTCTTGCCCGTCTGGCCCAAACGAGCATAATCCCCTCTCACTTGCCTGGCCAGTTTCTCCGAGGCGCTCGTCGCCTCTCGCCTGTCATGGCTCTCTTCAAGCAGGTCGTGACCCTTATGGGCAAAAACCTGAGGATTCTTCTGCTGAGACATCTTGCACTATGCATCTGGATGGCTTTTATCCTTCCCATCTTCTTGGCCGCCTTATTCAGCTTCACAAGGAATCTCCTGGTCCCCCCAGCCGAGTTCGGAATTGGCCAACCAACCCCGATTATGCCTCTCAGCGAAGCCATCGACAGGGCTAGCGGTTCCGGTCGTCAGAAACTTGTTCTCGTCAACAACAACTTTTCTCGAGGTCCTATCGATCAAGCATTTGATGCTCTGCAGACTCGGTTCGAAGATGCCGCGCAAAACGTCGAATTTGAGGTCATCCGTGCCGAAAATGAAGACGACCTAGCTACTCATTGCCCAAGCAATCTCAGGGGCGTGTCGAGATGCTTTGGAGCTGTTGTCATGACCTCATCCCCCGATGAAGGGCCCGGGAATATCTGGAACTACTCTATTCGCGCCGATGGAGCCTTTGTGATGGCAACCGCGAGATTCGAAATCGACAAGTCCAATGACCAGCAAATCTACCTCATTCCGCTTCAGCACGCCGTTGATCAAGCTATCGTGAGTCTGAATGGCTCGGGTGGCGCCCTAGACAACACGCAAGAATACCCCTACACGAGCTTGTCGTCAGAAGAACGTGACAGAGAGGTTCGTAGGTTGTTCCAGAGGACAATCAAGAGCTGGATGGGCGTTGCTTTCCTCGGCACTGTCATCTGGGTTACGTACCATCTCACTGGCTTCGTTGCTACGGAACGCGAAAGTGGCATGTCCACATTGATCGATTCCATGATGCCCGTTCGAAAGCCCTGGCTTGCTATGGCGGCAAGAATCATCGCTCACCACCTGTCATTCTCCCTCATCTATCTACCAGGCTGGGTTATTGGTTCCCTGATTGTTCGAGGTGGCGTATTCGCCAAAACCAATATCGGCATCGTCCTTATTTTTCACGTCCTTGTCGGTCTTGGACTGTCTTCCATGTCCATGCTCTTCGCCTCCTTCTTCAGGAAAGCTCAGCTTAGTGGTATCAGTGCTGTTCTAGTAATCGCACTCGTTGGCATCCTGTCGCAAACCCTCACTTCTCCTGGTACCGTACCTGTTGCTATACTCTCGATTCTATTTACCCCATCTACTTTTGTCTTCTTTATTAGCAACATGGCTCGCTTTGAGGAGAAGGAGAGGCCAACAAACCTGCTGGAGATTGCTCCAGAGAGCCCTTCGGCACTTCCTGGCATTGTCTTCTGGGTCTTTCTGATCATTCAAATCTTTGCCTACCCATTGGTCGGCGCTCTTATCGAGCATGTCCTCTACAGCAATGATACGCAGGGCCGAAAGGTGTTGCTCAACGAAAGTGATGCGAGCCGGGTCGGAAGTAACGCCGTGCAGCTGCGACAATTCTCCAAGATCTACAGACCCAGCATCTTCTCGCGGATCTTCCGCCAAGGTGCCAACAAGAAGCAACCCGTGGTCGCAGTGAGCGAACTGGACCTCGACATTGGCCAGGGTCAGATTGTTGCTCTGCTTGGCGCCAACGGCAGTGGAAAGAGTACAACACTAGACGCTATCGCGGGCATGAACAAATTGACCAGCGGATCGATCGAAATCGACGGGAGAGGCGGCCTTGGGATTGCACCCCAAAAAAACGTGCTCTGGGACGATTTGACAGTAGAAGAGCACATTCGGATATTCAACCACCTCAAAGCTCCCAAGAATCGGGCTACCGCACAAGAGATTAAGGATCTGATCAAGTCCGTTGATCTGCACAAGAAACGAAAAGCTTTTGCCAAAACACTCTCGGGCGGACAAAAACGCAAGCTTCAATTGGGAATGATGTTGACGGGAGGAAGTGCTGTATGCTGCGTCGACGAGGTCAGCAGTGGCATCGATCCGCTCTCTCGACGAAAGCTGTGGGATATCATTTTGGCCGAGCGTGGCAAGAGGACCATGATCTTGACCACTCACTTTTTGGACGAAGCCGACCTCCTTGCTGACCACATCGCTATTCTATCCAAGGGCACTCTGCGCGCAGAAGGATCGTCGGTGGAACTGAAAGACAAAATGGGTGGTGGATACAGGGTTCACGTCCCCAAGGATACAGGTATTCGAGATACCCCTGATATCCCCGAGGTCACCAAGAAGGACGCCTTCGACCTCGTCACATACACTGCTCCTACATCGCAGCTTGCAGCCGTTGTCATCAAAAATCTTGAGGCTGCTGGGATCCCCGAATATCGTTTCTCGGGTCCTACCATTGAGGATGTCTTCCTACAGGTCGCAGAAGAGATCAGAGATGAAGAAGCCTTCCGCAATAACAACAAGGCATTATCTGTTCCCTCGACCGAGAAAGTGTCAGCAAAGGAAAATGAGAGCAATAGACAAGGTCTGGAGCTCACAAACGGCCAGCGAGTTGGATACGTGAAGCAAGCCATTATCCTCTTCCGTAAGCGTCTTACAATCCTCAAGCGGAACCGATTCCTCTATCTGCTTGCTTTCATTCTCCCAATCTTTGCTGCTGGATTGACGTCGCTACTCATCTCAGGCGAGAGCATGCCTACCTGCAACCCGGCAGATCAAGCTTCTCGAACTACTTCTAGGGAAAATGCCTTTACTGAACAGGAATCCGGCGAGCAGGTGCTCTTCTTGGCTGGTCCTCCATCAAAGTTACAGGGTGTTGAGGAAAACCTTGTTCCTCTTTTTGCCGGATTTGGTGGAAGCTCGGCTTCTGATGTGCAATCCGCTGCTGGCAGAATAGCGCTTGTCGAGACTTTTGAGGAATTCAAAGACCGAATCCTCCAAGATCGGAAAAATCTCACCACGGGATTTTGGCTTGGAGATGATGTTCAGGACCCTACCTTTGCATGGGTTGCCAATCTCTTCATTACGAGCCCTATCACGGCCCAGCAGATTCTTGATGTTCTGTTGACTAATATCACTATCGCAACGAGCTGGAGTGCCTTGGAAATCCCTATAAGTCCGACGACGGGCGACTCATTGCAAATGATTGTCTACATGTCTATCGCCCTCTCAGTCTATCCAGCTTTCTTCGCCCTATACCCGAGTAACGAGCGACGCAGATTCGTCCGAGGCCTACAATACTCGAACGGTGTTCGACCATTCCCCCTCTGGATAGCCTATCTGCTGTTTGATCTCATCATAGTCTTATTCAGCACGGCCATTGTGGCAGCAATCTGGGCTGGCGTCTCTGACATCTGGTTCAACCTGGGCTATGTCTTTCTGATCTTGTTCCTCTACGGAATAGCCTCGACCCTTTTTGCATATCTTGTCTCCCTGTTTACCAAAACTCAGCTGGGGACCTATGCCTGGGCGGCAGCAAGCCAGACTCTCGTCTTTGTCATCTACATCATAGCGTACATGTCTGTATTGACTTACGCATCTGTGACCCGGGTCGATAGCTCTCTACGTATTGTCCATTTTGTCATCTCCGCGTTTGCCCCTATTGGTTCAGCATTGAGGGCGCTTTTCATCACCACAAATCTTTTCTCTACAGCCTGTTCAGGTACCGAAGTGACAGATAACCCAAGTGGTATTCTGTATTTTGGCGGACCTATTCTATATCTCATTCTTCAATCACTGATATTCTTCGGCCTGTTGGTTTGGCTTGATACTGGATCAGCTGGAGCTTCGCTAAGGGGTCTTTTCCAGAGAAAAAGAAAGTCTGATGCCGACGAGGAAGTTGTTGACGAGGACATCATTAGCGAGACTGAAAAGGTTACACGCAACTCAGAAAACGAGCACGGCCTGCGAGTGATGCATCTCACCAAGAGCTTCAGCGGCAATACAGCTGTCGACAACGTCACGTTTGGCATCAAGCGTGGCGAGGTGTTTGCTCTTCTTGGTCCCAATGGCGCTGGAAAGTCCACCACTATTTCTCTTATCCGAGGCGACATCAAGCCTGATCGAAATGGCGGTGACGTGTTGGTGGAGGATGTCTCAGTCAACCACAGCCTCGCAGCGGCTCGCGCCAATCTTGGTGTTTGCCCTCAATTTGATGCTATGGATCAGATGACGGTGCGCGAGCATCTCGAATTCTACGCCAGGGTGCGAGGCGTGCAAGACGTGGATCACAATGTGAAGGCGGTCTTGCAAGCGGTAGGACTTGAATCGTTTTCTAGTCGTATTGCGCATGCCTTGTCCGGTGGAAACAAGCGCAAGCTGAGCCTCGGAATTGCCTTGATGGGTAACCCTACTGTCGTACTGCTCGATGAGCCCTCGTCCGGTCTTGACGCCGCCTCGAAACGTGTCATGTGGAAGACTTTGGAAGCTACAGTCCCTGGAAGGTCAATTCTTCTCACGACACACAGCATGGAGGAGGCCGATGCTCTGGCTGGTCGCGCTGGTATTCTCGCTCGGAGGATGCTGGCTTTGGGAACGCCAGATAACCTCCGTCATCGGTTTGGAGATGCCATCCATATTCACCTGGTTTCCAGCACGGCGCCGCGAACAAGTCAGGAGGAAATGACCCGAATAACTGATTGGATTCGCCAGACATTACCTTCTGCCGATGTAGAAGAGAAGACGTACTATGGCCAGATCCGCTTTTCGGTTCGTGCAAGCCAAATCCTTGCAGCGACTTCAGGACGAAGCGAGGAAGAGATTACAAATGCTGGTGATGATCTTAGCCAAAGCGCTATCGGACATTTGGTTGTTCTGCTGGAAGAGAACAAGAATCAACTCGGCGTCGGCCACTACAGCGTTAGCCCTACGACACTTGACCAGGTGTTCCTCGCAATAGTAGGCCAGCACAACGTCAAGGAAGAGAATTCGGAAGAGAAGGAGCAAAGCATATGGCGGAAGATTTGGATGTTTGGGCGGTCTTGAGTATATCTAATTTTGGACGGCGAATCATGAGCAAGCCATGCATACTCTGCGCCGAGCGGCCTCTCTATCAGCGTTGTACAAAGTGCTAGTATTTACTATCATTTTGAGCGTCGAAAGAAACAGGATACCTCTACTACTGGCAAACAAGTAACCAGTTGTTTGAGTCTTCCAAAGTGTCTCACTGTCTAGTCCAGGACATCTCTCCAAGGCGAGGTGCATATGCGATATTACTAGAGCCTAGCGCTCTAAATAGTAGGTGATATACATCGTATCTAGCCATCATTTCTGACAAAAGGAGACTGATTACACTACCAACCCGAATTCTTGCTGGGCCTATATATTTCGGTTTTCATTATCATTGTTCTGGTACTTGTTCTGTGGTGTTCTTTGTCGCTGATACCCGTCTTCTCCTATAACAATACTTTGTTCCAAACGTACAAGTTGTGTACAGACAAAGAGTGTCAGAGAGTCGTGAACATTGTTCATTTTGAATTTGTTATATTAAACATATGTACTACTCCCCGGCCATAGTCAAGGAGATGGAGTTTGTAATTCGACTCTTCTTTTACAACAGCCACTCTAGAAGATCAGTAGCGAGAACTGAGCTATCAGCGAGATATCACAGCATCTTTGGCATAAACAGAAACATTGTATAGCATGTGCTACAAGGTCATCACCCACACTATGCGCTGCGACATGCGCGCCATCATCTCCGATGGAGAAACTATCTATGCAGACCCCTTTGCAGAACCCATCTCATGCGGCTGTCTTTCCGAGAAACTACGTCCCTGGCTCCAATGCGACACCCACGGATGCTGCTTAACGTACGCCAAGATGCAGTATTGTCCCAAGATCAGCTCGTGCAACGACGTCGTCCAACTTCATCGTTACGTCCAGGCTAGTCGTCAACCAACAAACATATGGAGAACTAGCCATGATTCAGTGTGGAGTCTGCCCTTTGCTCAAGTCACCAACGACTGGAGAGACATCCGGGAATTAGACGCGTGCCTCTTCCCAACGGGGATGCCTTGCACGACGAGCTTTGGGCCAGTCTTCAACGAAGCCCTGCACAACCTCGTAGCCGCAGGGCGTCTCATCGCAGCAACACAGCTTCGGATGGACGCTTTACTCAACGACGTCGGTTCACGAAGGACCAAGCATGACAGGCTTCACGGGGAGGCGTGCGAGAGAGTGCTGAACGAGTGGGAGTGCGCGGCTAGAGGCCCCATCGAAACTGGTGAGGCGCTGGCGAAGCAGATGGGCAAGGCACTGGGAAAGCAGATGGAGGTTTTTGATGCGAGCTTGGAACTGATGCAGACTGTTGTGTTGGTTGAGAGGGTGAGTGAGGAGTTGGTCGTGGATGAGTTGGTCGTGGTTATGGATGATTAAAGGGGTTGTTTGCGAGGCGTCTGGGATAGGGATCAGACCTGGTATAGATACTAGATTGTTGAAGGTTCTTGAATGGTTTGTTGGGTTCTTTCTGCGTCAATAGAATTTGTGCTGTATAGCACTCACACTCGTGTATTTCCTGCGTAAATATACCGAGGGATGTTGGTCGCTCCAGCACCCACTAGACAACACCCGGTCAGTTCATCCCATATACAAGTCTACTCTACCAAGAAACCACCGCCCATATCATCATCGTCGTCCATGTCAAACTCCTCAGTAACATCGCTCGGCGCATCCTCAATCTCTTGATCGAGCTGCGCTTCCCTGGCCGCCTTGTCATCCGCAGCCTTCCTCTCATGCGCATCCACGCCACTCCAAATCTGCTCTCTGATACGTAAACCCATCAAAAACTTGCTCCATTTTCTGAGTGCACGACGTCTTCTCCTTTCATCCTCTACTTCCTGTTCTAGGTCGCCTAGGCTCTCGATGATGGCCCGTACGCCTTCTTCGTGCTCCTGTGCGACAACGACGCCGTTCAGCACGGCTGTTCCATGTCGTCCCTTGAACGAAAATCCTGTGAGGGCGGGAGCGTAGTCAACTCCAGCTAGGAATGCTGCTCGTGCTGCGTGCTCATGAATGATATGAGCACCCCCCGCAGGGACCATACTTGGTACATAAACGTCAATATTTCCAAACTTGTTCTTTGGCACCAAGCCATTTCGCACAGGGGGCGGTTCGTAGAGCTCTGTCTGGTCTTGTGTGTAAACCGGCGTTCCGGCATCTCCTTGTGCGTCCTCTTCTAGATCATCATCCAAGGGGTCCCTTGGCTTGGCTTTCTTTGGCAGCCACTTGGCAGGAATCTCCAAAGGCTTCACCTCCCGGCCGAGACGATACCATTTATCTGCACTTCTTGCTATTCTAACGTCTTTTCGACGATAGATCTTCTCAAGCGGGCCACGGCTGCCTGCCGCAACCGTTCCTGATGGTGTAGCCCCTGGGACAAGGACCTCGTTGCGTCGAAGATGCCGTTCCAGAGCAAAGACGGGATGGTCTTTAAAGTCTTGTACGTTCCGCGGCATTGGCTCCCTTGCCTCGATACCCACGAGTTCGTTATCCTCAATTTGGTCGAGATCCGTACGCCGCTGTCGGCCATAGAGCTTCATAACACGCGTCCACCAGACATGGCCATCATCAGAAGCAGTTTCGATTCTTGATCTTCGTGTCTTTGCGGTATATGCCTTTGCATATCTTTTGGTAACATCCTTTGCAGTGCCGTCTGCTTCAAAGGCAACCACGTAGGAGAGAAAGTTCTCCTTATCGGTGATGGGAGGTTCTAGTGCTTTAGGCTTCCAAAACGTATGAGTAACCACCGCATCTACTGGCTGCCATTTCTGGTGACCAACATCTAGAATCTCAACCCAGTATACTGGGTACGACGACTCTTTTATCTTTTTACGGGTTTCAAATGTTGGTTGGGCTTTCGTAGGGGATATTGTGGGCGTAAAATTGTATGCTGTTGCGTTTGGATGCCCCAACCTTCGACGCGCTGACGAGCCGCCAGCTGGTGAACCATATCCAGCGCTGGCCATTTCTTGGTACTTGGCCATTGTAGCCCGTACTTGCTCGTTCTTCTCGGCCTTGGTTAACCCTTTCTTTTGTTTTGGCTTTTGTTTCGGTAGAGCTGGGGCACCAGATGCGCATGCTAGGGGCTGTAATGAGCACACCAGTCGTGCGCGTACACCAGCGCTTCGCAAAAGGGCGCAATAGAGCTGCGCCCCAACGTCTCGAGAACCTTGGAGCTTCTTTGCTGCCTCACGAAAGTCCTGGCGATCCAAGCAAGATTCCATATCCTCAGGGGGTTCGTACTGTAAATTGGTTAGCAAAACCCTTGTATGAAAGAATTCTACATACGTATTTCAACTGTTCAGAGTCTTCAGCCCAGAGGGCTCTTCGAAGCCCCCTCTCAGTGACCTCGTATTTTGTCTTCCATACACTCTCAGCCTGCTTAAGGCCGGTTTTCAAACTTTCGGTCCGCCCAAATTGAGGGAGGTTGGGTCCAGGAGTCAAGTAGTTGACTGTCTTGTCTGTCAGATGCTGCCGCAGGTAATCTTGCACTTTGCCGTCGTTACACCAATGGTTGCGCCGCGCAGCGTGAGACAGCAGACACAGGAGGTGTGCTTTGTGAACATCAGTCCGGATCTTGCGTTCCTCTCGACTGATTGGTTTGCGCCTTTCGACGGGCTTCTTCCCTTGGGCGTTAGATGATTGTTGAGCTGTCAGGTTGAGCTCTAGAGATTTTGGTTCTTGAGATACAGAGCCCACGTCTTGAAGCGGTGCAGTAAAGTCTACATCTTCAAACATGATGTCTTCGTCCTCTTCGTCATCGTCAGACTCGAGTTCCATGGTTTGCATGGTTGGCTCTGGTAAGACAACATCTTCAAACTCGACGTCTTCGTCCTCGTCTTCGTCTTCATCCCCTTCATCGTCAGCGTGCGACAGAGGCTTGTTTTGGGTGGATTTCTCAGGCAGGGGCTTGGACGGCTGTGCTATCTCCGTAGCCAGTTTCTTTGGCTCAGCGCGACGTCGTTTCAAGGGCCTCTCTGGTGATGATCGATCTCTTTGTCTTGTATTCACACCGGCTTCGGCGAGCATATCCTGATAGATCTCTCCACCAGTCGGTACAGATGTCGCAGCAGCTCGCCGTGCGCTTGACCTTGTCGCGACCCGTTTACGACCTACCATTCTTGTGACATGTCGGGAATGTCTAAGAAAAAGGGAGGTTTTGTTCAGCGCGCAACTGATCGCAAACTGGTCGTGAGTCTGGGTCGAATTGCGTCATGGTGCCGCGCCTTTGGATCGCGAAGTCACGTGCTAGTTAATAGGCACAGAATTCGCTTGGTTTTCGTTCTTTCTTTCAAGAAATATTGTCAAATCGCCAGTTATTTCTCTCTGTTAAGATATTAAGCAAGAACGATTAGATTCAACATTGTACTATAGAACATATTTAAATTATACTCTGATAACACCTTATTTCTAAATGGAATCTGAATCTGGTCCAGGGTAGCTATGACCTCTATTTGTGCAACACTATAGAATAATAAATAAAAACCTCGTCGATCACAAATTCAGGCCGTCATCGTATAGGGGTCAGTACATCAGTTTGTGGCTCATGTGAAGCACTGAAAACGCAAGTTCGAGTCTTGCTGACGGCATTGCAACTATTCTTTTGTTGTTTTTGTATAAGAGCTGTCTGTCTGAGTCAATTGCTGTGGTTTCTTTTTGAGGTTGGCAATGCTGACCATGCATGGCCTGGCTATGTTGCCCCTCTGAGCCCCTCTATTAGAATAGAGAGATTGGCATGGGACATGGCTCTCGTTTTTGGTAGGCCTTCCCCGGATCTTGCCTTATACTATAAATAGTATACCAACGCTATATTATGGTCGCTACTTGATCAAGTCACTCAAGCTCAGTTGTGTTTTGATCTGAATATCTGGTGCCCATCATGACAACCAAAGTCCTACGAGCAGCAAGCCCAGGCTTAATGGATTGAATTTCGATAAAATATATGATCTTGTGTAAAGAGCTTCTAATCAATAGAAACAAACTACTTTCAGAACAAGAATTGGTTCGTGTATCCATGAGGACTCCGTGCTGCAAAATACTGACCAAGAATTTATACGACAAAAAGACCAAAAAGAAACCACAAGACTTTCAATCCTAATAAAAGTCGACATTGACAACAAAGACAAAAAGAAAGATGTGCCGTCAGCAAGACTCGAACNNCCCTATACGATGACGGCTTTTCCTTATTTGAAGTTGTCAGGGATTATCATAATGCACATTATCAAGGTCGATTTCGGGGTCCACTCCGTTATCGGCAATACTCTTCCAAGTACATAAACATCGCAATTCCACTGACGAAAGACTACAGCTACAAACCAACTCCAGTCTCAATCTTTATGCCCTTGTAATATTTTAACGATATCAATAATCCCTCATCGCTGTGAGTGTTTCGCTATAGTATAATGACATTGTTTTATTACTATTTAACTAGCGCTTCGGGGAAAAGGAAGTGAGTGCTGCGATGAGTTAATTTACGGTTGAACATCTCTCAAACAGCTACACTTAATCAGTCATCGGGTTTTTTTATTTTTTTAACGTTGTTTGATTCGATCAGTATCCTGTTGACTGCTTCACTAAACAACACAAGAAAAGAAAAGGTAAACGATAGCAGCAATGGTATACTACAGCTCCATCCAGAAAATCATCCTAAACAATGCCCCCGCCAGATAACGCCTCTGTTTGCCTCGAATTCTAGTCGTTCGATCTCCCTTTCACTATATTTCAATCATCGATCCGTCTATCTGGTGATCCAGCCGAGGTAGTCAGCAACGATCAGCGTTACCATACTGCGAGCCGATTAGTCTTCGTTCGTCATGGTCAAAGTTATCGAGTTTACTTACGCATGGGGAGCGATGCGGATGTAATATGTGCCGAAGCCACGGTAGAAGCGGCCGAGACCCTCCTGCTTGGCAACCTTGGAGAAGCAGTCGATCATGCTGCGGTAGGGCAGCTTGCCGTCAGGGCCCTTTGACTGCTTCTGCAGACGTGTCTTGACAAAGTCGAACGGGAGCGAGAAGAAAGAGGCGAAGAATCCGGCAACAGCACTGGCTGTCAGGGTCTGAGTGCGAGCAGAGAGATCGGTGTTCTTCTTGAGTTGAACCTTGGCCTCGCTGAAGAAGGCAAGCTGGCCAAAGTTGAGGGCCATGGCACGGGCAACTGTGGGAGCAGCGCCAGCCCAGAGAGCACCAACACCTTCACTCTTGGCGATGCTGCTGAGGGCGTCGATGACAGACTTGTAGTTCTTTCGCTCGGCGAGGGGCTTGAGACCGTCACTCTGCATTCGAATGAGGGCCAGATCAGCAGGGTTGCCAATCATGGCAGCGATACCACCAGCAGTAAGGCCAGCGGTTGCTCGCTCGCTGAAACCAACTGAGCGGCCCTCGGTCTTTGCTCGTGCGGACAAGGTTCCCATGATGGTATCGAACATGCCCAAGCGGGCGGTGGTATAAACGGCCTGGCGCAGGAGACCAGCCGATAGACCAGTGTAAAGGTCAAGGACCTTGCCGCTGGCGATGATCTGTCGAGTGACGGATAGAGGTGTAGGCCTGGGGCCAGATGCCGTTCCCTCGCCAGCGAGTTGGATGCGGACCTTGACCATGTCGACGGGCTGAATGACTGTGGTAGCCACCATGCCGCTTAGACCACCATTGATGAAGGGAAGGGCGGCTCTCATGAGAGGCGTGTGCAGGATGTCGTTGGCAATGGCGACCGAGTCGCCCCGTGCAGCTCCTAGGACATCGCTTGTTTTTGCGCGAGCTGATTCAGCTGCCTGCTTGAGGGTGGAAGAACTCATGATGAATGTATAGAGTTGGGTCGGTTCGAGGAGATGTGGTTTTAACCAGAGACGAGTTTGATTCAAGCGAGTCGTTGTCGCCCAACAGGATGGATAGGCAATGGTGTTGGAGGCTGACTGGACTGGTCTGGTGTAAGTGCAAGTTCAGTTCAAGGTCGCGGGCATGGTCAAGGCTTTATAATATCATGGCTACTATGTATGCGGGTGGTAACGGAGGGTACCAGCTACAGCCGACTACGGCTTGGCTCGCGCAAGACAAGGCAGTCAAGTCACAGCATGAGATGTTCCAGGACCGAAGACACCCGGAGGCTCGTCCTCGGCCTCTGTACCTTTGGTCCTTGGTGTGGGGGAATCGACATGGGGAGGGCGTGTGCAGCTATGGGATGGGGAGGCGTGTAAAGCGGGGGTAGATTCCCGCTGGGACCCGCCCCGCGGCCGAGTGGAGCTCTCCATGTCTTTGTGAGATACGGCAGGGAAGGGCAGGGCAATGATTGATGGCATGGAGGAGACAACAAACAGAAAGAAAGCCAGCAGAAAAGAAAAGAGCGTACCGAGGAGCGAGCGGGTTTCAGGTGCGCAATCCGAGCAGCAAGAAAGATGCTATCCGTGGAGTGTTCCGTATAACACCGCCGTGTCTAGTTGCCGCGGATGAGTATACGAGCACTGAGATTGAAGGGCGAGCTCAATCTGTACCGATCTGTTGGAGCGAGTCTCTGCTGCAGCCACTTGTCGATGGTTGATCAGGAGGGAGTTTCCAGAACTGTTGATATCGTGGGTTCTCAAGGGAACAAGACCCAAGGGTGCTAATGTGAGTTGGGAATTGACAGGTCTCAACAACGTTTCAGCAGCAGCAGCAGCAGCAGCAGCAGCGGCAGAAAGACTCTACGATCGGCGCTCAGGCACAGATAACGTAGAGGATGTGATGTGGGAGGGAGGCAGAAGATGATGATGCTGGACTGACTAGTCGATGGCTACTATCGATACTACGTAGACGATGACTCTTTTTGAGATGAGAGAAAAGAGGGCAAGAGTTGAATTGAAATGGAACTCTCAATCTCTCCGAAGAGCACCGACGACCGAGACAAGGGCGAAGGGATAGGACAGATGGGATGCTGCTACATCAGAAAGCAGCACGAGACCTGTTGTGATGCTGATCCAACTCAGCATTGTGAAGCTGGCGCATCGATATCAACCACTGGCGACCCTCCACCACTGACCAGAGAGGGAAGAGAATGGCACACGCCGAACCCCTCACCGAGAAACGTCACATACCAAGGTTCAGTCCGTCGATATCTTGGTCTGCCGTGTGCAAACCGTGGCTGGCGTATGTATGTAACTCGTTGGATGCAGCAATAGCAATTGATGCTTGTTGGCTACTGGCTGAACTATCCAGAAAGCTCTCTCTATTCATTGCCACGGCGTCGCGTTGAACCAATTCCTTCGACAGGGTACCTCTCCCAAATCTGCGGGGTACAGGAAGCTTGGGGATGGATCATGGATGTCTTTTTTAGCTTTTGGCAAGCAGACTCTGTTGCTTTTGGAAGCGGGATACTGTAAAAGCTGCCGCGTCGTTTAGCCAATTCGAGTCGTAATCAACGTGACGCCGTTGGTCTGCCTCGGGAATGGCACCCCCTCATCCTGTAACTTGTAACCAAAGCTGCAGCGCGAGCACGAGTGTTTCTGACGATGATACATAGCAACAGCTGCAACTGTCAATAACAGTCAGAGCACCTACCAGACTGGGCTGCACAGCAGATTGTCCACGATAGCTGTGCTGACGTCTCGCAATCGTTTGCCGAGGTTTGATCGTGACATCGTTGCTCAGTCACCGCGCTGCATTCCATCTCCACTCACTTGTCAATCAGTGAGGGCTCTGCTCTGCTTATGCTGGCTGGCAGACGTACGTGTAGCCTTAAGTGAGGGGCTATCTCAGACACCAGCCAAAAGCAACCAAGCGTACATTGGCGTGGTGCTGCAGCTACGCTGGGCGTGAGTGCAGTATATACATCAGCAGCACCTCAGCTGCAAGCCAAGCATGGCCTGTCGTCTTGATTACCTAGAATATTGAACTGCAATGGTACATATCATACATAGTGTAGGGGTGGAATGAAAGGTCCAGCAATTCAATCGGATGACGCAAGGCACGGTAATGAATAGGAGCTCTCCCATTCGGCTCATGCTTTCATGATAACATGTCAACTTGCTCGTTCAAACACTTCTTACTAATTAATCACCAAGAACAACTCACTGCCTCACCCGAAATAGCTGCTCCTCAAACGCATTGAATGCACCGCAACTCTCCAGGTCATCTTCTTGACTGCCGGACCCTATCAGAGATGCTCACACACGCCGCTTGTGCCGTCGCAATCAAGGTCCGGGTTTCCATGAGGAAAATCCCTCTTTGATCATCCAAAACATGCCCAAGCCCGGGTCGGTACCTGATGAGATATACTATCTCGGTCTTTTTTTAGAAGCGAGGCGTTGATGTGCTGCTGCGTCTTGATACACTAGGATACCACCCTTTTTCATATGCCGTCCATATCATGAGATACGATACACTAGATACCAATCTCCCTCATGCTTGCTTAGATGAGGGCCCTTAGTCTCATTGCCTATTTAGCCTCTCCTCTCTGTTTCAACCCATTTAAAAGATTGTACACCAAATCTCACCAACAAATATGCAACGAATGCTCTCAACAGCAACTGCTGTAAGCCGTCAGCGCGGCTCATAGTGGATACAAGCGTCAATATTGCCGACGGGGTAGACCCCACTTTGTCACCGTAGCTGGAGTCTTGCATTAGACATATCAACACCTAAAAAGCGTGTCTTTGCTGAACTACCAAGCAATTTGTTGCTACCTAGAAAAGACATCCATGCTTTTAGAAGATAGTGCCTGAAATTCCCAAACTGCAGTAAAACCACGCAACACAAAACCTGCTTTCGCCATCACAGCATCCAATGATGGAACTGCACAACTGCGTCTCCCAGCGTTAGTTAGCCTGCCCCATTTCCGTCCCAACCCCGGCCATCGTCAGGAACCAAGCAAGGATGTCTCAAACTAGGACATTGAAGTCCTGACATGATGCAAGGATAAGTAGCAAATGGAAATATTCATTTTCTAAGCCTTGTGTAAAGGGCGTCTAGGAAGAACAATCAAAAGTCTAATTAAAGCCGCAGTACTCCGTGATAGCCCGTTCATTTAGATATCCTCGGCTATGGGATAGTAAACACCATGATGAGCTTACCGAATAGCATAGCATCAACACGTCATTTTCAAGGGTTCTCTCTCTATAATGGTCATCACAGGGTCATAGACAAATCTTTGTGTGCATCAGAGTCTTGGGTCATGGCGTGTTCAATCCCATCTAAAGCCGTGACCAAGAGTTCACTTACAGCTTTTGCCCAGCCCATGATGGAAAGCTGAATTTACATGTGAACTGTCTCTCACAACAAGCCATGATGCTTCTCAACGCCGCAATATCCTCGTACTCCCCTAACGGCCCGTTTATTCCACCGTAGCCATCAACATCTAGTCGCTCAACAACCGAGCATGTACCTATCAGCAGCTCGGTCCTGAAACGGGGGAGCCTCAAGCTGAGATAGCGCCCAAGCCGGCCAGTAAGGATCTCATCATGATCCAGTTAAAAGCATTTCCGGCGCAGGTCCCGAGGAAAAGTATGCTCCGAGGAAGGACAAACAGATAAGCAGACCGCTATGTACAGCAAAACAAACCAAAAATTAAGCATGTGAGTTAGGTTGGGGCTCCAGATTGCAAAACTTGGAGTTGGAGTTGAGACATCTCGAGATTCCTACGACCCCAACCCCCAAAGACTGGGCGGCTCAGCCCTAGCGACTCTACCCCAAAATCTTGAGATTCTTGCTTACCCTGTCGAGAATCTCTCATGACATCTCCGGTATAATCGGACCTATGTGCCTATTATCTTTGCAAAGGTACTTTGGGGGACGTTCATCCAGCGTTGATGACGGTTTGGTGTACAAAATTCCTAGCTGTCATGATGGAGGCCTTTTGCAGGATTTGGGGGTTCATCATGATGGTATGATGCTATTCCCAACCAATGCAAACCACTGTCGTTCATGTAGTTCACTATGATAGGATCAAGGTGTTCAACATGATAGGTTTTCCTAGTAGATGCGTCTGATTCTGCCTGTAGCAACATGAACCCCCATTGTCGGCAAAGCTGCCCATCTTGAATCGTCCCATACTTGCGGTAAGGCGCGGATATCAGCGCCTCATGACTTTAGATAGACAGAGGTTCCAGAAGATATCTATTCCAAATCTTTTGATGAGATTTTCAGTAGTCGATCTTATTCCCCATAAACACACCAATCTCCATGATCCCCGTTCATCTTCCCCCAGATTTATCCGTCAAAATCACACGATTCTGGTCTTGAACAGGATGACCAGTCGCCAGATGTCGTGCCTTGAACGACCAGGGCAGCTCGGAGATGCAAATTTCACAAAATATCACACCCCTTCCGCCTTTCCTGAGATACCACGGGGAAATATAGTTGAGCAGACCGGCTTTTGATATGCGGGAAAGCTATGATAACCATCTTTGGCCTTCGAATTTGGACATGTAAGTCAATACCCGGCTGGCCTCGCCAACACCCGCCTCAAAATTGGTGGGCCCGGACTTCAAGTTGCGGGAATGCACTTCCCTTGCCACCCAATTTCTCAACGACATCTCTCTCTCAATGGATGATACTGGTGATTTGATGAATTATCTGCGATAACTGGCTGGTAGACAGACACACGGGCTGAGGAGAGAGCCCTTCGGAAGCCGAGATACAGCAACGTACAGCCATCGTCGTAACGAGCAAGGGTACCGAACAGCTCTGGTCTACTCGATGCACCCTCCTTCTTTCCATCCAAGATGCCGCAAATTCAGGGTTCATGAGCTACTAGCGAGTCTTGACAAATAATTGAGGCGAAGCATCATGTAAATCGTTTATTCATATCCGAGGCTATTCAACGGTAAAGGCGCAGTTTATACACCCCTAGGTAGTCAGGCAGCATTGACAATTCGCGAAACACTATAACCGAAAATTACCGCGGATATCCCATTCAATGAAACAAATTTGAAAGACGTATTTCGTAGGATGTTCTAAAGACTGGCCAGTCTTCCTGTGCTCACCAATTTTCTTCATTTGATCTCGGTCGATGTCCGAGATGACATAGGATGAGGCTTCCAGATGCAAATTAAGCTCTAGGACAAGAGTATGGCCCTTGAAAGACCTTCTAAATTGTCTTGGGTTATTGTAGAAGATTTATTTGTTCGATTGTCTATTTGCTGGTACTGAAAGTCTTGACTTGTTTTAGACTATCGAGTCCTGATAAGTTGAGTGTTTTGTTATCCCATGGTGTTTAATAGAGGGCGTCAATAGAAGGGCAAGAGAGTTTATATGCAATCGCGCATAGCTAGACATCATAAGTCTCCTAGTCAGAGGCTCAAATTATCTCGTAGCAGAAGATATGTCTGGTTCATGAGTTGAAGTCTTTTCAGTAAAGAGGAGTCATGATGGACTCAAACGTTTGTGGCACTCTCCATGACAACTTTGAACATGGCTACTCACTTTACTATAGCCTTTCCCAAGCCAGATACCTTTAGAAAGACCTATATAGGATGCATATACATACTAAAATTCACCAATCAATACGATTATCCGGATCACATCAATACGTTCTTCTTTGCCTGGTCAAGTCCCCCACTATCGCTTAGCCGATGGTTCTCGCACTGTGCAGAAGCACTCACAAACTCCGTCGCTGCACAGTTATCGCATATCTCTCGCACCAACCCAAGTTATGCTGCGGCTCCGACGTAGAACTTTTTGCGACGCTGCGGAAGCGACTCCCAAACAACATAAAAGGCTCAACAATGCCAAAACGAAAGCGCGGGGAGCCCAATCTCGGCGAAAAGCTTGAAAAGCACTGCAATGATGTTTCCAAGGCCCTCAAAGCCGCAAAGGGCCTTGAGCGTCAGAGACTCAGCAAGAGGCTCCACGAAGATGGAGCTGGACCCGACAAGAAGGAAAGATTAGAGCGAGAGGTGACTGTTTTGAAGGTGAGGACGCTTCAATTATGGCGTTGCAAATCAATTATCTCTTACTAAATAACATCACAGTCGCTCGACCTTCATCAAACTGCTCGCGCGCACTTGTATTCGTCGATCCTCAAGGTCAAGGACCTTGCTGCATCCCCCGACCTCCCTGAAGAGATCCGCACTGGTGTCCCCAAACCCGAACTCTCTCCCGAAGAACAAGCCGCCCTACACAATGTCACCAGTGGCCTCTACAATCGTGAGCTCGTTAAGCAAGCCATCACTCGCGCCGTCACCACCTTCTGCCAGGCCCTCAATGTCCCTCTACCCGGAAAAGCGAAACGCGAACGGAAGTCGAAGAACAAAGTGAAGGAAGAGCAACCATCTGAAAGGGTAGAAGAGGCGACTAAACCTGCGAAGGAAGACTTGCGAGCATCAATTGAGAAAGACGAAGAGTCTGAAGAGGAAGAGTCGGATTTTCAAGGATTCTCTGACAATGACGGTCCTGTTCAGGAGCCAGAAGAGCTCGACAGCGAGGATGAGGCCGTCGAGGAAAAGGCGCTTTCAAAATACGATCATTTGTTGGGTGGCTCTTCAGATTCAGACGACGAGGATTTCGACGACGAGAGATTTGAGCAGTTCAAGGGCAAAGAGAAGGTCAATCTCGACGACATCTCAGTCTCTGGCTCAGATGCAGCACCCGAGCTCGACTCCGAATCAGATTCCGAACCAGAGACACAGCGACAGCCTTCAATTTCCTCATCGCCCTCGCCACCTCCAGCCAAGAAGAAGAAGAAGAGCAAAGACAAGGCTTCAGTACCCGCCCGTCCTCGCGATTCCACCTTCCTGCCCTCCCTCATGGGTGGCTACATCTCCGGCTCCGAATCCGCGTCCGATGTCGATGTAGCTCCCGCCAAGAAGCGCCGCGGCCAACGAGCCCGCCAGGCCATCTGGGAGAAGAAGTTTGGCAACAAGGCAAAGCACCTGCAGAAGCCAGCCTGGGAGACGCAGCGCGGTCGCGATTCTGGCTGGGATGGTAAACGCGGTGCTGTGGACGGAGATGATCAGCGCACGCCCTGGAAGAAGGGTATCCGTAACCCGCTCGCCAAACAGGGTGGCAGCGCACGACCAGAGAGCAAGCCTGAGGTGAAGAGGCTGCCGCCAAAGAAGGACGACGAAGGCCCGCTGCATCCCAGTTGGACTGCGAGGAAACAGGCCAAGAGCGCAGAGAAGACGGCAACATTTGCGGGATCAAAGATCACATTTGATTAGGCGTAGTATATGCATTGCGATACCAGGAGTAAATAAAAGCTAGTTTTTTTTTTTTTTTTTTTTTCATTCTAAACCGTCCGTGATGCATCCAATCCTCGTGGCTAAGAGCTTCTGTTTTGTACATACACCGGCAGGCCTCCCTCCATTGGCAACGTCAAGCTACTCTTACTCACCCTCTCGCCCTCAAAGGCAGGTTTAAAGTCAAACAATGGCACCAATCTCGCCAGTGTCTGCACCGCAACCAGCTCCGCCATCTTCTTACCCAGACACACACGCGGTCCGCCGTTGAACACCGGGAACTCGGCCGCTGGACGCTGCGAAACAGTTACGTCCCCGGAGGGCAAAGTCGCAAGCCATCGTTCTGGACGGAACTCGTCTGCATCAGGACCCCATGTTGAGCGTGAGCGACCCATCGCCCATGCGCACCAAACGACGATGGCACCGGCTGGCAAGGACGTTCCGTCTGGGAGGGTTGTTGCTTGTTGGGCTTGTCTGATCTCAAAGGGTATGGGAGGACGCAGGCGGAGGGATTCGTAAAGGACGGCTAGAACGTAGGGCAGCTGTATGGGTGTGAAAAGTTCGGGGTCCATAGGTTTGTCGTGTTCAGTACCAGCCTCATCTCGAAGATCTTGAATCGTCCGACATAGCCTAGTCGCCGCATGTGGATGCTTCATGAGGAGATACAGCGTCCACGTCAAAGCTTGGGCGACAGTATCCCTCCCCGCAGAGAGATAGTTGAGCGCTGCATCTGCCACGAGGCCCTCATCACCTATGGAGTCAAGCAGAGACCGGATAAGACTCCCCGGCGCGTCTGACTGAGTCTTGTTCCCAGCTTCCTTGCCATCTGCCACCGCACTCGTCACAATGCGTTTTCCATATGCTTTTACAGTCGCGAGAGATCTACGCAGACGAGCTCCGGCTACAATCTCTGTGAGGAACCAAAGAGGGTTTTGGAAACGCTCAGCAGTAGCTCCGGAGGCGTGCTCGAAAGCGGCGGTAAAGTCATCATCGGCGTGCATCTCCATATTATACGCCATCCGGCCCATCAGCTGCGTCGTCACCTCATGCACCACCGCCTGCAAATCCACCACTTGTCGCCCATTTGACTTTTCTTTCAAAACATCCACAGCCTGCGCCAGGTACTCTGGCAATTGCACGCTCGTCAGCGTCTTCAAAGCCGCCGCAGAAAGAAACCGCAGGCCAGCCTTGCGTTGAAGACGCCAGAACTCGCCGTCGACGTTGATGATGCCGTGTCCAAAGAGGTCCCAGGAGCGCTGCTTGAAAAAGTCGCCTTTTTCGAAGATGCCTTGGTTGCGAAAGATAAAGTCCAGGTTCTGGGGATCATTGATGATAACACCCGGGGGGAGCGTGGGGACTGAGATGTGCAGGGTTTCATAGCCGCAGAGACGCTCGCAGCGGTGAAACCAGGCAAACAGACGTTGGCGAGGCTGCAGGAAGACTATGCCGTTTCCTACTATTGGGAGGGTATTCGGTGGTTTCCTGATATGGTCAGTCATCTGTTGTAGAAAAGAGTTGTGAGGGTAGGGAAGATCGGGTACGTGAATAAAGGTTACAAACCTGAGAGGTCCTCCATTGCGGGTGATTCTGCGTGTTGTCTTTTCTCGAACATACAAGAGCAGGATTATTACCGCTATTGAAGCTAGGCTATCTCGAAGACTGAGGCTGAGAAGAGCCATACTCGCCTCAATTGCGCTGTTGCGTTGCAATGTTGAAGTTGTCTGTCTCACTCAGTCAGTGTTGGACGATATTATGATGTAGTTCGGAATCCACCCCGGAGCAATGTAAAGCTGATGAGTCGAAAACCCTCAGCTGATTGCGTGATATAATTCGCCTCGAATCGTCCCATCCAAGAGGATACGATACTCGATGGTTGTTGGCGCCGTATTCGTGCAACTGCTCACCTTTGCAAGGTAGAGAGAGAGAGTATGAGCTTTTGTCGAGTCCAAGTAAGCGACCCTCGTATTCGATCCGGACTCGAGACTCGATCTTCTCATTTACGATCAAGGACTTTTCGAAGAGTGATTGGTTAAACTTGATGAGAATCAAGTCATCTTTTAATCGGAATTTTCATTTTCTCCGTCGGTGCAATTTAAGCGGCAACGAGATCGTGGGGGACGGGATGACGTTGCTGTACCTGGCGGCCGCTCAAAGATTGACGGCCGACCAGGGGTAAGCCAAAGAGATTCTATCATAGTTTGCATTGGCTTTCAAGAATAGATAGAAATCATCACAGTAGGAAGAGTAGCGGGGTAGATAGATAGTGTAGTGGGCTGAGAAGCAGAGATGCCCAAAAACGAGCTATCTCACGTAAGAAACCAATACATATACACTTATACATCTGCCGTAACTACATCAACGCCAACAACAGCTACTAAAGCAGTGAGTTGATGATAATATGACCTAAAAGCCCGGCCTAAACCTTAACTCCTACAATTCCAGTACCATATTCCTCGCTCAACGTCTCAAGAGCTCCCCTCGCCAACCCCTCCAAAACAGCCAGGGCCGAGACATTTCTGTAACCCATAGGCGTGTCACTCTTTTCTCACTTTGCTTTGGCATCTTTTCTTTCTTTTACACATCTGATCTCTCATCTCTTCCCCTCGCCATTTACCCCTGCTTCGTCTCCTGCAGCTCTGGCGTCGAGAAAGCGTCATCGATCTCGCCAAGCTCCCAACTCACGCGGGCAAACAAGAGACCAGATAGGAGCGATTCGAAGCGTCAACGATATTTTTTTGCCCCTGCAGAGGAATTTAACTTGCTCTTTACTTTACTGATTTTCTATCTGAGCACCTCGAATAAAGCGTCACAACGTTCAGTCGCTCAACATTGGCCCATTTGCTCTACCCCCCCTCACACAAGGAATCACTGAGGATATAAACGCCCGCCACCTTCAGCTCAGCCATGGCTTCTCCAAACACCTTTGGAGAGCTGGGTCTCTCCATTATCGGCATTGGCACCGAATATCCACCCCATTTACTCGATTATACCTGCTTGAACATTCTCGGCAAGAGATTCTATTCAGACACACCTTCGTACGTCTCATTGTGACCAAGACGCGCTTACCGGACACTAATCATGTTACAATAGTATGCAAAAGGTTCTCGGTATCAACAGATATACCGGCATTGATACACGATCCTCCATCGGATTGCCAGACCACCCCTCCGTCAACAAGAAAGACGCACCCTCAATAGCAGAACTGCACCAAATATTTCAGTCTGATGGCATCCCTCTCGCGATACGAGCCGCTCGCAAAGCAATCGACGAGGCCAAGGTCGATACACGCTTCATCACACACATAGTCGCCACGACATGCACAGACAGCGCCAACCCAGGCTTCGATCACTTTGTCGCAAAAGGCCTAGGCATAGCGCATGGCGTTGAAAAGGTCCTGCTGCATGGTGTAGGCTGCAGCGGCGGACTCGCGACTCTGCGAACAGGCGCAAACTTGGCCCTTGGGCACAAAGCTCGAGGTATGCCCGCGCGTGTCCTGTGTGTAGCACTCGAGGTCAGCACCACGCTGGTACGCAGTGAGCTGGACAGCATCCACGAGACGCAGCAGACAAGAATAGGCGCGTGCCTGTTTTCAGACTGCGGTAGCGCTGTTTTATTGAGCAATGGTATCGGAGAGCCCGCTGAACCCGTCTATGACTTGCTCGGCTGGGACCACAGGACGATACCAGATACCGAGCATGACCTGGGTTTTGATGTCGATCCCGTCGGTGGGTTCAAACTTTTCAAAGACTTGTGGGACGATACTGACACCAAGATAGGCTGGAAAGTCATACTCACAACGCGCGTTCCCAAGCTCACTGCCGCCTCCATTCCTCCCGCCTTCAACGACCTCAAGGCTTCCTTGCCACAACTCCCCCCAGACTATCAGAACGCAGCCGACTTTGATTGGGCCATGCACCCTGGCGGTGCCACCATCCTCTCTGGCGCTGAGAGAGCAATGGACATGTCCCCGGAGCACATGCGAGCGAGCTACGATACTTATATCAATCATGGAAACTCGAGTTCCGCCACCATTTTCAGCGTGATGAATCGGCTGCGTTCAAAAGACATGGATGCCCTGGCGCCTGGCGGACGGGTGCGCGACTACGTCGTTGGATGCGCTTTTGGTCCTGGTATAACCGTCGAGATGTGCATGTTGAAGAGGAACATGAACCATGGAAAAGGCGTGACCGGCCTACAGACGCCGCCAGAGACACCAGCCGAAACGGAGACGGAACCGAGTGAGGTCGGAGACGGCGAGTGGGGTCCCGAGAGAAGCGGGTCTCGGGCCAGGGAGGATCCGGCGTCTACGTCGCAGGACGAGTACGCGACATTCGTGGCAGAGTCGTTGGAGCATCTAGATTTGGATTAGCATGGAGTTGGGGCTTTAGCATCATGGACTGGCCGAGCGAGTTTAGAGGTTTGGGGCGATGGTCTTCCACAAGCGGGCAACAGAAGAGTAGATATCAAGATATTGCGTACACTTGTACGTTCACCACAGACGATCCAATGCTTTCAAGTCCCTGTCGTGGCTTGCAACTTTAATCTGTCCAGGTGGGAGAAATTGGCGACAACCTCACGGTTAGTTCTCAGTAAACCCCTCGAGGCCGAATTTGCAGCCACCCTCGACGCTCTCATCGCCCATATGTTGCCTATAGACCGCCAGTCAAAGTGCGTGGTGCGACAATTGAGCGAGGCGGAGTACATGGTGCTTCAAGAGGCTGTCGAAATGGTATGAATGTTGCCTCGGGATAAAGACGTCATTTTCTGATAACATCTCGGCTGAATCATGCTGACCCCGTCCTTGATGATGAGGATGAAGGCCCCGGGGCGCCTTGTACGCCAACTAACCCGAATCCTTGGCCCAACTACTAGTCAGCTTTAGCACACAATCTGCCAAGTAGTGCTCGAACAATCGGAATATAACACCAGTTTCCAGCGCTCCGTGGGACTCTTGCATTGCCGAGAACGTGGTGGTGTTTTCTACTTGAAGAGGGGCCTTGTGCTTGGAAAGAAAGCGTCATGTGAGCTGCGTCGCTGTACAAGGAAAGGCGTGGTTCAGCGGTTCAGGTGAGTAGTGTGATGGCAGCACAAGACGGTAATGCAGCAGCATCCAGAGACGAGATGCAATAGCTGAGGCGTAAGCACGTGCGCCATGGCATATATGAGGATAGAAAAGGGTCACTTTCACTTGCACCTCCTACACTGCCTGTTTCCCCCTTGTTTCAAGGTCGCTTCGAGATGGCTGAGCCGGATGATCGCGAATGATCAAACGGCTATCGATTCTGGTATAGATGAGGTGTGTTTTTGTGAATCCCATAAACCCCTGGCCAAAGGATCGGCGAGAGAACGTGTTGGGACTGTGGAGTGGTGAAATGCTTCATGGTCATTTCGAGGGAATCTCAAGGATTCAAGAGATCACACCGCCTGCGCTGAGATTGAGAAAGAATACAGAATGGCGGTCCCCTACTTGGTGTTTATTCTATTTCTGTCCTCCAGATTGGAATGACAGTCCTCGACGAGTTACAAGAGTGATAATAAGAAGAGAAACTCACTTCCTCACAAGGGCCCAGTCCATAAAGTAAGTGGCCTTGCGATACCCCAACGCGTAACGGTCATCAAATCGCCGGGAACATAGCCCAATAACAATATGGGATTCAACCCCATTCCGTTTGATTGTCTTCGTAGTAAGTTCGGAGTCGGGACCAAGAATGGTCGTCAGTTGGTCTAACGATAGAGATATACGGTGGCAGGTTTCGGATTGCGGAACTCCCTCGAACCTGCCTACCCCTAGTAAAGAAGATTCGTGAGGAGCACTTCGGACAGTTTCTGAGTAGCTTGGTTAGGACACTCTGCATTGGGTCTTGCTTGATCTTACCAGGTAGTCTTAGATAAATTGCGCTCGTCACACCGACGGCCGGCGTGCGTGGTCTTGCTAGAACCTCAAGAAGGATGTCATGGCCTTTCTCCGATTTTGAACAAAACTTCCACCCGGCCTTTGTCAGTTGCTCCTTTGATCGGTTTAGCAAGTAAAAGGTTCCAACCATGCCGGAACCGACACCACAGACAGCCAATGGAACAGCACCGGCTGCTAGAAAAGAGTCTGTATGGGTTAGTATAGGTGTCTCAAGCTTGAAATCGCCCTACCTAGCTCTGCAAAAACTTGTGGACTTGCAACAACATGTGGTTCGTGGTGAAGAACGTACGAACTGTAATTGTCGAGCGGTTCTGGTTCCATTTCCATTCCGTGACCTTTGGTCGTGAGGACACCAAGAACATGGAGCGGGATGGATGAAGGGCAACGCCTGAGAAGGTGTGTGCTATTCATACCAATCAAACTTGGCCTTCTCGGTGGTTCTTATAGCCAAGAGCTACCAACCAACGGTTAAACAGCTACATGAGTGTTTCTGGCGAGGGACAGGGGAGCCAACAAAGGGCGGGTGAACATACGCACACACACATCTTTCGGTGTGCCAGATACCTCTTAACTTGGGTCCAGTTTCTGCCGCATATCCTGGTCATTCCTCGTCTTGTCATAGTATACGGTGCATGACAAGACACTCGCCGGAGCGCGGCCGACCCATTATCTGAGCTAATGTAGGTAGGGGTCCGGAACAGAGGATGCCTACTATACTGAATGGGCGTGTAAAAGGTTCCCCTCAGTTTTCAGGTCTCGGCTGCACTCGAACAAGAAAGGAAAAGAGTAGCAAGGTGGCTGATCTTGCCAAGGTTCGAGCTTGTATCCGTCACAAATACTGCCCATATCCGCTTCACATTTCTCCCCAGAACTTGTGCAATTGATGAGGATCAGTCGCCCTTCATCCACATCAGTCTCCAAATTACCATGATGCTGGATCGTTGGAATTCCGTTCCGCCTGATAGTCGTGAGGCCAGCTCAGAAGATGAATCAGACCAAGAGACTATCGAATCCGAGGAGGACCCCATGCTCTCTGGGGAAAAGAATGAAGTACATTCAAGACTCGAACTGAAACCTGGCATCGCTGATGCGCATTTCCCCACAAACTGCAGTCAGCCCAGAGGCTTTAAACTCATGTTGAGAACCAGAAACTCGCGGAGGAATTAGAAGAGCTCACGACGTACTCGAATTCGATCTTTTAGAAACTGAAGGCATTGCAAGAATGAACCTCTCTCTTGAGAACTGTCTAGTGGCCACCACGGCTGATGCGGATGAAGAACAAGATGGATTCGCTGTGGTCTGTCGGCGTTGATATGTCTTATCTAGCCTATCAAGTCCATTCCTTGCTCGGTCATGACCGATTTCGAAAGCGTTAACCCCTTTATCACTAAGCTTTGGTTTTGAGTAGACTGTTTGATCTCCGCCCATAGTCTCTTTGGTTCCTGGCTTGTAACCACATGCATCGGTAATCCATCCCAATGCTGTAAATCCTTCGGCTTGATCGTCCGATGATGTATGATACCCGTGGAGATCACCAGGCTGCGATTCAAGTAAATGGCAGCGACCATCTGGAAGCCCTTCCTCGTCTACACCCTGTCGTTTGACACGGCCTGGGAAGAAACGACCTGTTGAGAAACGGTGGATGACGATGGCACAGAAGGCAAAGACAAAGACAATGGCGGCTGATAGCCCGAAAGCCACCCGTACACCGATAAGCATTGTGCTTGTATTGTGCTTGTGTGACTAACTTGATCTGAGCTTTGGCCGAGGTTTTGGGATGTTGCATGTATCGTACGCCACGACCAAAGGGATCTGGCTGTTCAGGGGGAATACGCATGTATATGAGGCCTGCCATGCTGTCGCCTTGTCGGATTACACATTGCTTCAAATACTTGGCCAACGTCTGGATGTTGTTGGTTGGCTCGAGCTATACTACTAGACTCGGTATAGCGCAAGCCCGCGCCTGCTTATTTCTGGAAATAGATCTACATGCTGTAGCCTTGTAAATTTATATCCACACACCACCAGCTAACTACTTTTATCCGGGCCCGAGACAACGCTAGCTTTAGCCCGGCTGCAAATCCCGCGCATTGTTCGTCGTCTCGCCTCATCATCATCTACCACAAGGTATAATGAACCAGAGTCGCAGTGGACAGCCCTCATCCGGATCAGAATATCCATGCGATAGTAGAACGGCACAAAGCGTAGCGCCTCCGACGCTTGAGTTTGTATTCGAGGATCCACAATTGAGAAGAGAGACGGCGAAGCCATCAGCGGACCTATCTGAACACTTTGCTTCCTTGGTGAGAGACTTGTCGCAAGAGACTGGCCAATTCAAAAGGCGGAGGGAACAGGGATTGGATAATCCCAGGCAACTATGCCTCCGACTGAAAAAGCTTCAGGAAATTGACCTGATTGATCAACCATATATGCGACCTACCTTGCGCCCGTGGCAAGAAGTCGTCGTTGTTGCTGCTACTATGGTTGATATCCATCTTGGCCACAATCATATTGCATCATTAACGCTTACTCATCTCTATGGGAGAGAACCATCTCGGAAGACGACTGTCCGGGATAAGCTGGTAGTAAGGGAAATAATCCAGCTAACAGAATATCTCTACTCGCAATGGCAAAGACATGGCCTTGCCCTCGAACTTCCCATTCTGCTAGGTTTGGCAACCCATCCCAATTCTACATTTGTCATTTCTCACTCCATGACAGATATTCCCATGTCAATTCTTCGTCGGCAAGGCAGTGAGAAGTTTAACCAGTTGAGGCTCAAGCTTCAAGAGCATACGCCTTCCCCTAACATCTCAAGTTCCCTAACGCTGTATATCCCCTTTTTAGTTTGTCTACTGCGGCCTGAATATAACTTGGTCGACATCCAAGCGGCTTTACGAACATCTCTCTTTGGTCAGACTGATCTGGATGCCTTTTTTGAGGCGATCGAAAGCCCTCCACCGAAATACGACCCAATAAGAGATGCATGGACAAAACCTGAGCTTTTACCACCAACGGACCTTGAGCCTTTACCATCAACTGACCTTGATTTGTCAGAATTCATTGACTATCCACGAAACTACCCTGCTAAAGTTAAGCAACCAATTTCTGGCTTTAAGACGTTTAAAATATCCCCTGATTTGCAGCGGAGAGCAGAATATGTCAACCAAGCACAGTCGGGAGGCACGCCCACAGGTGATAATATATCCGCTTATGATTGGGATGAGGGAATCCATGGGCAAGCAATGCAGCAGGTGTTGCAAGACTTGGTGGGTCATAAGCCTCTATGTCGTCGATTTTACTAACCGACAAGGCAAAATCCGGGTTCCTCCAAGTTGTGGACACATACGTCGAGAAGCTCTCTATCTCAGTCAAATCATCTACTATCTATGTGCCAACAGGCCACGTCCAGGTTATTGTGCCGGTGAAGGCATCACATGGGCTAGTTTCTCTCAGTGGTAATGGGTCCAGTACTACAGTTGAATGGAGCATGCAAACTGGGTATATACTGGAGCAAAATACAGAGCTATCGACTTTAGGGCAGATCGAGTATATCTCTCTATTACTTGTACTTTAAAGATACAACTTCATGCGTCAGGTCGTCTTAATTTTCACCACATCCTTTATCGCCCCATTTATCTCACTAACAGAAATTGGTGGATGAGTGGCATCTATACGCCGGTGGTTAGACTGGGAAATCATCAGGCTTAAGAAAGTCCATACCTGAAGTACTTCCACCTTGCTGCGGCATGGTATTTCCGCTGGTATCTTGTTTTGCTGGAGTGGAAGAGGTGTCTGGCATATTGCAATAGTTCAGTATCCGGGACCTTTGATAGCGTCACACAGTCACTTCAAAGTCAGAGGAAGCATGACAACTTATACCTCACCCCTTAGTTTTCTCATCCCGATCGAAAGAAGGCTCGTCCTTGACCTTCTCAGAACATTGGTTCTGGCCATACACCTCAACCTCACCCCTGATGCAGCTCATCACCGCCAGTTTTGGCTGCATAATGGGCTACTTGGCCCTACAGAGCCGTCCTCTATCCCAATCGTATACTTATCTGTGCTCAAGGAATCCCCCTGTCACGTTGAGTAGGTTTACAGGTCACTGTGATTCAGGCTGATGTTAAACTGTGTTTGCAAGCTCGATTATAAAAGCATTTTGCCCTGGTTGAAATTATTGTTGAAAATACCGTTAGTTACTCTACCAATCATCACACAGAGGGTCTC